>MU790599.1:0-84033 GCA_027886635.1 Lentinula boryana
TCCCTGGGGCTGTAACTCCAGCCCGCATTCCCTCTGAATTTTGACTTCTCTTCGAACCTTCGTCGAATGAAGTCGTTCTTTATGACGACTTTCTTTAATTCGTCATAGCTTTCGAACTCCTCAATTTGAGTTCGAACAATGTCCTTGAGGACTTCTTGGTTGACCGCAGTTTCGGCCAACTGAAGGACGTGACTGTCCCTCCTATCGTATCCTGCTTCTTTCAGCAGGAGTTCGAATTCTTTGAAGAATTCGTCTGCCGCCATCTTTCCCTGGCGGATGTGGGTGATCTTGTCGCGGGCTTCCTTTTCCAACGCGACATTGGCGAAGCTTTCTTTTAGCTCCGCGTAAAACTGGGCTAGGCTCATGTCCCATTGCCCGGTGATTTTGTTACAGTGTTTGTTTTCGAACACTTCTGCCCATGAGTCGGCGCGTCCTCCTCTAACATAGGAGAGCGCCACACTAATGGAGTGGCTGTCATCCACGACTTGGCGGGTCCTTGTCAATTCGCGGATGTAGGCGGTGAGGGTGCGGAACCACGCTCGGAATTTGGTGGTGTCCCCATTGAAGACGTCTGGCTCTTTCAACAGAGCCTTCTTATGGGTTGATTCGGAGGTGTTAGAGGGAATGGGAACAACGGGTGCTCCAGCATGCATGGAGGGATCTGACATAGCGGATCCGAGTTCTGTTGTATATGAGGGAGTTGGGGTGGGGGAGTATAAGTGGACGGTCGAGTCCGAGTCAGAAGAGGTAGGTGATGCTGAGCGGGGATGTAGTGAAAAGTCCTGAGGTCTTGATGCAAACGCCAGGATAGAGTAGGAAAGTGATTGCTTAGAAAAGGAAAGCTCATGTCGAGTTATGTATCAGTCCAGAAGGCTGTCTACCTTCGCTCCTCGTGCAACGTTGCCTCTCGAATCGTAGATACTGGCGCTTTTGATTTCTAACGCCCACTATCGAATCTTCCGAAGAAGAAACTCGATATTTAGTAACTAGTCCTGATTTACACTCCTTGGTAGGAGTCAGGCACACTAGAGGGAGTATTTTCCTCCCAGCACGGGTTGAGCCATACTACTATGTCTCGATGTGGGTATATACTTTCAATCGCGAATATCACACGCTGGCTCTGATACAGACGAGCTATAGGAAAGGGAAGTGGAGTGATGGGAAGAGGAAAAGGGTGCGGTGTGAGTAAAGAAATGAAAAGAGTAAATTTTATAACGCAGCGGGGTCCGGTATCCAACCAATATGTCGAAGACCAGGGGTGTGACGGGTGGTGTGTAGGATCTCTGATCTTCTGTCAGCGACTCGCTAGCTCACAGGATACCAGGCGTCACACAACGATGAAAGATCAAATGAGGATATATAGCGGTGAGGATAGAGACTTCCTAATACTTGTCTAGCTACCGAGGAGAATAGACGAGATCAGAGATAGAGACTACTCTACGAGGTATGCTATCTTATATACATATCCTAAGATGAATCCATGAGAACTATCTCGTGTCGTAGCCGTGAGGCTCTACAATAAGAGTAGCCCGTATCCATAAGTATAGCTGTCCGTATACAACGATAAAACAATAAGGCAATATAAAGAGCGTGCGGTTACCGAAGGTAAACGGCGACGATCTGTCAATGGTCTGACAGACACGAGAGAGTCGCGTTGACGATCTATAGTAATTACAATAACGTGAGAGCAGCAAGGCTGTCACGTGTACATAAACAAATGTAAAAGAAAAGATAAAAGAATAATACAGACGCGCGTACAAGCGCCTACAGTGCTAATGTACCTAAAAGGGAATGGGCATCTAAAGTACTAAAAGAGAAACAATAAAAAGAAAAAGAGTCAATTCGTAACACACCTCAGAACATGGTCAAGTCATCCTTTATAGATGTTTGCACTAGTTTGCACTAAGATATGGACATCCACTGGCCTTGGGAAGGTACACGGACATAGCTTCCACATAGGGGGTGCCGTCGAACTACTCTTAGCTGGCGTTACACCTGAAGTGGTGGCCGCTTTAGGTGGCTGGACGTCACTAGCTTTCCTATTATACTGGCGACGATACGAGGATATAATTCCTACGCACATTTTTTAAAGCTTATGATTACACTCAGTGTTAAAGATAGAAAGCGCGAAGCGCGATTGATATGTGCGACTGCATCACATGGTTGTTCAGTGTCCTGTGGCAATCCCTCCGATGGGGCTGCCCTCCTTGCATATACTCCCGCGAACACAGGTCATCGTATTGGTTTTAGTCTCAGGTTTCAGGGTGCTCAAGCTCCGAGCTTTACCTACGATTTTTCTCCCTTAAGAACCCTCTGATCTCGATGGATTTCCCTCAGAACTTGCTTGCTACGTTCTGAGGGTACGTCTTCTATTCTTTCTACCTATACTACGTTTACTTATCTCATTGTACCTACCAGGATTCATGTACTCACAAAGGCTTTAGGTAACAAAGAGAACTTGCTTGCTACGTTCTGAGGGATTCGTGTACTCACAAAGGCTTTAGGTTTTATCACTCAGGTATCGAGATTAACTTCTACCATTACCGATTACCAGAAGGCCAACCATATACCAGATTCACTTATTGACGCATGTATCAGCGGCATTGAAATAACGGATAGTTAAGATGACTACTACTAAAAAAATTATACCTACAATTACTTCGAATGAAAATTACTTGCAGAGCCGCACTATATTTGGGTTTTCTGCTCACCTGTAACTGCCGGTCTCCCCGATTGAGTCCTGACTCTGCCTGGGTCGTTCGGTTCACCCGGCGACCACGGGTGGGAGCGCGGGGCTAAAGCCCAGCCAAACACTCTTCATTATATATTACAAACTAATACTACACTACAAGCTATAGCTAACTTATACGCGACATTAGCCTGGCTGGCCATCTGTAGTTCACAAAAAAAAGAGTAAACTCGTTTGTGAATAAAGCCTGGTACCGAGGATGCGTAGAACCTCCATGCTCCCCACTTTCAAACTCCGACCCAATGCCGAAATTCTGCATAGCTGTAACATGTGTAATAGTGATGACGTAGCTCATTTGTATACAATCAACAACCTGCGATTTTGGTTTTTTATCTACAGTACAATTTATGAAGAATCGGGTTCAGACTCTAGCCCCTCCGATACTCAAAGTTTTGATGATACTCCTATTTCAGTGCCAAATACCTATCCACCTCATACTACACCACTATCCAGTGTTACATCATTATCTATTCCAAGCACAATGTGAAGTAAGACGATGAATCCAGAAAGGTATGTGACCACCTGTTCTGACCACCAAAATAACCATGGAAACCATCCATAGCCTTGCAGATTCCTTCAAGCACATAGTCGTGGATATCATGTGTGAATCGAGGTCAAATGAGTTGTCTTACTAGTGCTAGATTCTCCAGCATCGAAAACCGTGAAGGGCTGTTGTCCAGATCGTCTGGCATACAACGAAAAAGATAAAGGAGAGAAAGGAAGTTATCAACAACGGACCAACGTGAGAACGCGACTGCACGTGCATTGTGAGGGGGGCGGCAACTGTACGGCTTCTGGCGGAGTTTAAATGTGGGGAGCATGAAGCTTCTACGCATCCTCGGTTCCAGGCTAACGCGACATGAGCTACTAAAAAAAAGTCATGCACATGTCACATGGGTGTGTGTCATGTCCGGGGAGGGGGAGGCCTGGGAACATCTAGAGATGATATAAGCACCTTCCTGAATCGGAACACTAGGAACGGGTGGAGAAAACTACGAAACTGTTCATGATGTAGAATATATAAGATGTGTATCGACCGATACTTAACCCAGAACTAGCTGGAAGATCCTCCTACTCCGTGAAATCCTTGAATGCATCTCAATTTTCCAAAGTGACAAGGTTTCCAGCACCCAAAACCCTCTTTATTGCTTCATCTTCCCTCTCCCTAGCCTTCACCCTCGAGTCCTTCAATCTTTGGAGTCCGATCTGTATACTATTCAAATGAACTCCAACAGGTATATGCGAGCCTGCCAATTCCGGCTCGGACACACGCTCCCTCATATCCTCCATGTCATCGCTCAACGCTCTTAAAGTCTGCAGAGCAGACACGACATGAGCTAACGCCTGCTTACGATACTCTCCAAGCCCGTTCAGCAATTTGAGATGATCGTTGTAGCCCTTCAATCTACGCTTATTCCCTCCTAACTTTGTCCACAGTTCGGAAAGTAATTCTGATTTAGCCGACGATATGGTGAAATCCTCCCTTGAGACGAGCTCATGAAGCATTGAGAGACGCTCTTCGAGCCTTTCGAGATTTGCAAGTTGGGCTTCTGCCTCGACAATCAGTCGCTCGATCGTCGTAGAGAGAACGCCCATCGCTTCCACGAAGGTTCGAAGAACAATTTCTTCTGTGGATGGAGTAGAGTAAAATGGAATGAGGGAGTATAATGTGGATGGTGATGACGACTGGGCGGCAGATATCGAGTTAGCTGCATAGTCACTGACAGCAAGGATTCTATGTGCAGTGAGAGTCTTAGCGAAAGTACAATTGTAGGAGAACAACGACGTACTGATCTACAGCGCCTCCGACTTTTGAACCTAACCTTTGTAAGCCGCGTCCAGTCCTACGCGCATCCTCGACGAAACCGCTGAGAGTTTCCGCTAATAGTGATACCCGATTCAAAAAACCATTTTGTTAAATCAGAGCACACACGCACCTAGTAGCTCCTTACTTGTCAGCTTGCTGAACTTGACAAGGGTAGCAAGGTCTGAAGTAGCCATTTCAGCCTTCTTAATATCCAGCGCTAGTCCTGATCCTCCAACTGAATCATCTAGCAATTGCTCAAAAGTCAGACTCTGGGCATTCATCAGACTAGGATAATCAGCCCATTGAGGAGATAAGTTCCCTTTCGACTTGGGAAGCTTGACGCTAGCATGATCTGTGCGACAAAGAGCGGAGCTTCCAATGCCAGGAACGATACAGAGAGGTTTGAAGGCTTTCTGTAGTGCCGATGAAATGCGACTTGTGATGAGCGCAAGTAGTAAAAGGAAGACGAGGAAGGATAAAGGCTTGCGGAGTAGCTGTATGCCTCCGCCGAGCACGTCTCCCAGATAACAAAGGGTGAATCTAGTAATTTCAGAGATCCCAGCAATCCATTCTTCTGAAGAAACCTCGCTGGGTCTTTGTGTGCTTCGAGGACTGGCTCGCACTGTAGCAGATGTGTTCCGCGCAGATTGGGAGCTTTTGTAGCCAAGCCTCCTTTTTCGAGGGGAGAACGGTCGAGTCGATCTGGAGGTTGCGGGAAGAGACGAAGATCTCCATTCTATCGAAGCGGGCCCATTATCCTGTCCATCCGATAGGTCTTCCCATTCTTCATCCCTAGGCATAATGACCTGTGATTGAAGCAGGTGAGCAAAACTGTTAGGAACACTCTGAGTTCATCCAAGCTCACCTTTTCCAACATGTACTATATGTACTGAAAGAAAGGGAGTAGAGAATATGTGTGACGTATTTGGCACGTTCTTTCCGTTCTGTGGCTATGTGGCGCAGCAGCATGAATAGAGGAAGTAGGTCTTCAATCTTTTCAAGTAGCTCAGTCAAATAGGTGTCTAACAGTGACACTATGCCTGCATATATATATGCATTGCATACCTGATAGGCGACTCGATTTCCACATGATAAACAACATTCGCCACTTACAGACAGGCTCAGTAGGATATTTTCAAAAAGAAGCTTATCACTATCATGAAGAAATAAAATATCCCTTAGAAAGTTGGCGTCCTGTTCCATCAGACCCTAAGCACCCACTCTTGTCTGCGAAGTTGGAGATACAACAGTAGTTTGAGAACTGCCTCCTACACTAGTAGAATTGATGGCCACAGACGGCGCACCCACCGGTAGCGGCAATCTGGTCCAATCCGGAAGTACATTCCGCATTGGAGGAGTTTGTATGGCACGCGATTGCTGCTGCACTTGACGATTGCCTCTTGCTGGGGTTTCCGACATCGACTCATCCGTATTCTCCATATCAGGATCAGCTTCGTCCCATTTCTCGCGGCTGACCTCAGTGCCACCGGTTTTGAGAGCTCTGGATCAGATAGACAATGTTAATCAATCTATATGTGTTCGTAAAACAGCACTTTGAAACTTACCCAGCGAGTGAACCCCCTACCCAAGCCATAGTAGCGGGTGAAAATGCAGGAGCTTTGCCACCGTTATTTTTCGCTCGGTCAGAGAGAGGTGCAGGAGGCGATGGGTTATTGACGATAGTAAGATATGGAATGAGAGGACGGAGGGTGGCATAGCGGTCATATTGAGGTGGTGGGGGTTTATCAGACCTCGTGTGTTGTCGTGATGAAGGCGGTAGAGGTGAAATGGCACGTAAAAGTTCCACGTGAAGACGAAGTATAAACCCTGGTAGCATTGATGTTCCACCCACGATAAGAATTGAAGAGGCAAGTGTTTTCCGTAGATCCACCGGTACCTGAAACAGTGTCAGCTTTATCAGGTGTGCAGTAAAGAATTATCTTTGTCGCATACTTTCAATAAAGCATCGAGTATGGTTTCCGCTAGACTACCCTCATCAACGTCCCCACCTTCGAACAGCACTTCCGCTGTGCGCTCCCGTATCCAGCCAGGAATGATGATAGTTCCGTAACCTAGAGTGCTACTATTTGCCATCGATGCAGGAGGTTCAACCGGTAGTCGCAAATCCGTCGCAGTAGAATGTCGCATATACATATCTGCAAGGATCTGCAAACGATTTTCATTGCCTGGAGGCCTGTCCTGTGGCCTTCCGCCCATACGCGGGGTGGATATAACGCTATACTCTGAAGAATCATGTTGAGATGACACACCGCTTTCCCTGCCCGCAAAAGAGAATTCGGACTCAGATTGAGGAGGGTCACTGGTAGGTGGCATGTCGATATCGGAGGAAGTGAACGAATCGTCTGGGATGGGCCCGTTATCCCCTGCGTCGGAATCGGTCAGAGCGAGGCTTTCACCAACAAAACAACATCGGGTTTTGATTTCCTCCAGTACTTCGTTGGTCAAGATCTCTTGAGGTACACGCATGGACCGGCTTGCTTGCGGCAGATTTGCGATACCTGGCGATGTAGGCGCGACATATGTACCGAATAGAAGTAATAGCGAGCGGAGATGAGAAAGGAAACGTTGGCCTGCGAGAGGTGTGGAACGGAGTTGCGAGAACAATGGTCTAGCAGCAAATATCTAAATTATGGAGTCAGCGATCTTAGCATCAAATGCAGAAGACTTCAAAATCCACCGGAAGGGCCACAGATTCCAGGTTGCCGCAATCCAGAACCAAGCCTGTAATTCGACCAACTGCAAGAAGGGAAAGCAGATGGCTCGAGGCAAAAGAGACGGAGGGAACCTGCAAATTCTCAAAGAGTATCCGCGCTAAAGCCTCTTTGATATGTAAAGGTAACAAAGGATTTTCAATGATGATGACCTTTCTTGCTTTAGGATCTGTTAGCAGCGAACTCAGAACCGATAAGGATTTACCTATACAAAGCTTGAACCAAAACTCACTCATGAAAGACGGCTCTCAAACTCTGCTCCAGTCTGATGTCTAAAAGCTTGTCTTCTTCCAAACGTTCTGCAGCATCTGTTGCTCTTTTCAAGCCCCATAACGCCCTTGCTGACTTTCCACCGGCATAAAACACCTCCCTCGGTCGGCCTTCGCCACTGAACCCAACTTTCCATATTAATGAACCAGGATCGATGATGATACGATCTTCAACACCGTAAAGGGAATGCCTTCGGGTAGTGGTGTAGTGGGGCGAAGACTGGACATGCGAGCTTGTGATACGAGATGTAGTTGGTGTAGACGGATTGAAAGCAGTTTTGGTACGAGGCGTCTGCGGTACTGTTGACATCTTCTGCACGAACAGTCACTGGTTGAGGACAAAATTAGATTGAGTGGAGAGGACTGAGTTAAATAAGGTAAAAAGATCATTTTTGACTATATAAGCGCCCGCCACATGCCGCGAAAACCCCTTTCCATTTATTGAATATTGTTGGAATAACTGCGTACGTAAATTGCAGAAATCTGTGCATAAAAATCGTCAAGCAGAATAATCATGTCATACTCTTTCCTACACATGGAAAAGAGGACGAAGTGTAGACAGAAAAAAAAGTGTGGTGAGTGAATGTAGAAGATTGTAGGTATAAAAAGCAGACGGTGTACGGAGAAGATCGAAAAGAAAGGATGGGATGAACGAAGGATTCAGGGAAAAAAATGAGATGTTGAAGGTCGAAGGATAAATGACCCATTGTTGGATAATTTTTATAGTCAATCACTCTTGAAAGGTATCCAAAACTCGAACAGTGGCTTTGGAACTGTTAGTGGTTGCCAGCGCACGCTCCCAATCGGTTTGATTTGTAACAAGTACCAGTTGAGAGCTGCCGCCGCCCAATGAATTTGATCTCGCTCTGCTCTTTCCCTTCGAAGACAGAGGCTCAACGGTGTCCTGAAGAACAAATGCAATGGCAAAAGCTTCCGTGAGTGTGATTTTCTCCTGTGTGAGAAATTTGTCAAAGATTCGTTGTCGTACATCCCCAAATTCAGTCTCGCGGGAGACGCGTAGAAGAATAATGGAGTGATTGTGAGCGGCCTTGATGGTCAGATTCCCGGCGAGGACAGAAGTCATAGCAGTTGACGTTGACAATGCGGTATCGACACTGATACCGGAAAAGTCACTCGCCGCAGTGAAGGAGGAGAATTCAGTGGAGGTTGTCGAAGCGGTCGGTGACGGGGGTACCGGGGTGAGGGGAGAAGATACATATGAGGATCTCGAAATCACGGATTTCACATCTTCCGGAATGGATTGTCGTCGCTCATCAGGTATTTCGACTCGCAAAGGCGAAGTCGGAATGATGGGTAAATGTCCTAATGTGCTTCCGCTTGGTCCTGGTTGTTCTTCTTTGATCGTCTTTCTTTCTTGGAACGGGAATAGATGCGTGGGCATAGGAAAAGCATCTAAATCAAAGCTTGATGAATTTGAGTGAACTAATGGATATTCTGACTCACCAAAGATGCAAGAATCCAAAAGGTCCTCGTCGCCATCCGACCAAGGACCATCGTCTGCGACGGTATAAATGGATGTCGGTCTGGATTTCCGAACAAAGGACGATCTCCGCGTCGAAACGCTGGGCATTTGATTGCGAAGTATTATAGCATCCGCAGAATTATCAGTCATAAAAGTGGCTATACTGCCTATTGACAGGCGTGAGGTATGATAAATGTGTGCCGGAGAATCTGGAATAGTGATGTTAAGGCCCTCAAGGTAAGTAGAAGCAGAACCAGTTGTCTGCCAAGAATCCCGTACGGGCATTCCACGAGTTCCGGACCCTGGTGATGGAAATCAGCAGGCAGGATAGGCGAAGTGCATAAAGTAAACTCACATTGGGCTGCAGTAGGTGTTCGCAACCCGTCGACGAGGTCATTCATATTGGGGGGAGCAGTGAAGATACGGGCACTCCGTCGATACAGTGTGTCTCTTGATGATCTCTTTTTTGGCCTGCGCACGCTTGGAGGAATGCTTTCAGAATCGGAATGAATTGGTAATTCTGCATCCTCTGGCAACGATTGGAGAAAACGATCCTTTTGAGACTCCACCTGGGGATTGTGATCGAAAGTGAGCGGAACGTCCTCACGTATGCCAGGTATAGTCGACGTAATAGAATCCATCGAATGACGGGAGTTACAAGAAGAACCGGATGATGAGGTGGAGGACGAGGTGGTATGCCTTCGTTTAGGGAACTCCTCTTTTTTCTTCTGGTTTCCTTTCGACTGAGCGGCTCGTGCGTATTGATAAGACTCGGTAGACACCGAAGCCCTTGATGCGCGAAATGACGGTGACGACGGAGATGAAAGTGAGGTTGACAAGGTACTTCTAGAACGTACAGATTCCGTGTCCGTAATGCTGTCCCCATTGGAGAAATACGAAGAAAGGACACTATTCGTGATAGAAGATCGCGGTTTCGATGGCCTATTGCCAGAACGTGCACGGTCGTTTTTCATGGCAAGATCATAATCCCTGCGCCAATATCCAAAGAAGTCTGTAGCCAGTCTATCGGCACGCAGCTCTGCCAACAAAGTAGGAACATCTTCTGCAAAAAGGGCCTCAACAAAAGCTGTGAATTCGGAATGGCGTTGTTCGATGGTAGCCTGACTAGCACGGAATAATGTTCCCTTCTTCGTTAATTTGGGTATGATATCATGAATGTCCTGAGCGACTGAGTTTGGTTCCGGTCCTGGAGGTAGTGATTCCCATGAAGAAGCCCTGTCCTGAAGGTAGAATCCATCTTTTTTCACACCCTTCCCAGCAAGTAATCGCTGGCGTTTCATTCTTGCTAGACGCGAATACTCCAATTCTAACGTGTCCTGGAACCAGAGACAATCTTCCCAACGTCTCCAAACTTCGTATTCGACGTTGGACCTGTTTGATGTTTTGGATTCATTGGATGAGGTGGAAGATCGATCTCCACTAAGAATAGGAGTTATTCGCATTCCGAAGCTGTACTGACTTCCTGAGTTACATCCGGTGCTTCAGTTGGATTTTGACTTCAGATCTGACAAAAGCACGTACCTTGTTTGGCAGGAGGTAACATATCGACCATGAATCTGGCAGGTGGCGGCCGATAAACTGCCCGCTTGTAGTTCTGCAATGATAATTAGTTAGGCAGATGTAGACGATTGGTTCGCGTACATCTACTGCCAAAGGACCATCAAGAGCTCCGGCACCCTGCATACAAATATAAGTCAGGAAACCGAAGGGGCTACGAAAGACGCACGTACTGCTTGAGGAGTGCCAAAAGGCGCTAGCATGGTGTTCTACGTTCGTTGAGATAGGAAGTGAACGAGCTAGCAAGTTGACGTGGAGTATTCTTTGCTTATCTGTAATAGGTATTCAAGATGTGAAACTGGTGGTATGTGCTGGACAGGTATACGCACACAATACACTAGAATTAGCCTTATCTCTGATGTGCACAAGGTCAGAAGTGCTCTTCGAAAAACAGGATAGTTTTCGTCGAGCCAACAAATCGAAAGAGGAAGAAAGGTAAGGACAACTTTCGTCGTGGATGACAAGAATAAAAGAAATTCAAGTCTGAAACCTCCATCCGTGGTTATTGTCTTTCGCATATGCAGATGAATGTCCAATGAGAAAGGGTTCTGGCGTCTTTTTGTCTTTTGGCCCGGAGTCCGTCCGAACTCCGGATAGACTCAGTCGGTGACTGTCAGTGATCCCTGACCGTAAATTTCTGACCTGACCTTGACTGCGGCACATCAGCCGGGTGGTCCGCCTGGTCCGTATGCACCGCTGCTTGAAACACAACTAATGTACAATATTCTTTGCTACATACACATAGAGTACAGAAAAGGGTGAAATCAACAAAATGAAGGCTATGAATCATATATGAGGGCCAAATGTCTAGTAATAATACTTTCAACAGTGTCTGCATACCAGCTTATAATCATCAGCATCCTCAGCCATTGCTTCCATATGACCTGCAATCTTTTATCATCACCATTAGGGGGACTACTGCCTTCAACATCTCCTGAGGCTGTATCAGTTATTACAAGTACTAGGATGATATTGGGATTTGTAGTAAAAGAAACAGGTATCAGTGATCTGACTCATTGTGCCATTGGCTTAGAGGTATTATTTACAGTTTATTTAAGACCCCCCAGGTGCCTTGTAGAATGATAACCGGGTAACCGAGGATCAAAAGTCAGGTCGGTTTTTATGACTTATGACAGTTGGTGACATGTCAGCAAAGACCTTTGACCCCGACTGCCCGACCTTTCAACACTGGCCCTCACTGGCCCAGCGAGCGTCTCATGCATCATCGAGCTTTTGGGGGCTTTTGACCGCTCCGAACTTAACGTGGACTGATGCCACAACCATATGGTGGAATCTATCATTATGTCGTTTGCACGGCAGTTTCACACTTATGGATCAATACGTCTCCCGGTTCTTTTGATAGGAAGTTCGAAATCCGGATCCAAGCCACCTACATAACATGAATTCTGAGCTTGTAGCTTGAGGCCTGGTATCCCGCAAACAGGTAATCTCATTGTTATGCCGTCAGTGTTATCTATGATCATGGGTATACATAATGTATTTGGGAGCAGAAGATGCTCTAAATTTAACTATACTCAGATGCATAGTCTTCCAAGTTAGTATTGGTTTCACACCTTAAAAGACCAAGCGTCACGCACTGGACTTCAGGAAGGACTTGACCTCCTTATCTTCTCACATGGCATACGAGGACGCAAAGTCGAGCTCCGTAGAGACTAACCCCTTCACGAGGAAGGGTCAAAGCTACGACGAAAAATTAGCTGAAACGAAACCAGGTGTCGATATCGAGTCTCTTCCTGAAGGCGAATTCGATGGCTCTGGAGAATTAGTTCTCAACGATGCTCGGGATATCACCACGCATGTCATTACAGTCGAAGACGATCCATCGCTCAATCCTTGGACTTTTCGAGCATTCTTCTTGGGAATTGGACTCAGTGCCTTTGGAGGTGTCTTGGGTAAGTGTGCCTCAGCGTC
Source organism: Lentinula boryana (assembly GCA_027886635.1). Classification (NCBI taxonomy): domain Eukaryota; kingdom Fungi; phylum Basidiomycota; class Agaricomycetes; order Agaricales; family Omphalotaceae; genus Lentinula; species Lentinula boryana. The sequence continues at coordinate 12,551 of MU790599.1, forward strand.
TCTCTGCTTCCTATAATGACTCCAAGTGCAGCTGAGATATACTACTTTAAGCCCGTGAGTGATATATAAATGATATACCGCACACACAGAGATGTCTTCATGTCCGTTCGACCAGCAAACTGTCTTAGTCTCGAACATGTTTCTGGCTATCATTTCGTATGTTCTGGGGATGGGGATGGACGCTCTCATCCCACGGACGGGCTTTTTGAAATGGTTTAATCCTGTAAGTATCTGTCGCCTCGACATACTGCATGCGGGTATCTCAATGTGGCCCACGCTCCATAGCACCCATTCAACAAGAAGGAGAACGCATTCATCGTCATCATGTCTAGCGCCGCTGCGACATCAGCGTTGGGAACCGAAGTCCTTGCTGTCCAGAGATTGTTTTACAACACGACACCCAACGGCGCCGCCTCCGTCTTCCTGCTTTTCTCCAGCCAGCTTCTAGGGTATGGTCTGGGAGGTCTTTTCAGAGGTCAAATTTTCCAGTGATGTCTGTGGTTGCTGCTAAGACTTGGCTCCAAACTTACTACAGGATCATTGCTTTACCCCTCGAAGATGCTCTATCCAGCTGCTGTACCTCTAGTTTCCATGTTCGATACACTGTACAAAGATCACCACACCGGTGCCAACAAGAAGAAGTTCAAAATGTTCTGGATTGTTTTCTTTGCGTAAGTCTCATAAAATCTTGCATATGTTGTAATACACTCAGAGCACTTATCGACAGAATTTTCGTTTGGGAGATCTTTCCAGAATATGTGTTCCCTTTGTGTAAGTCCAGTACCCAATCGACTGCATGCTATTGACCTCTTAGCTAGTGACGGGTTTATCTGTATTTTGTCTGGCTGATCAAAGCAACCCGGTTTTCACGAACATATTTGGGGGTTCGAATGGAAATGAAGGTCTAGGTTTGCTGAGGTAAGTATTAATATCCTGGTCGTTCAGATGGACTTCCAATTCCGTGCCTGTCTACCTCAGCATTTGCTTTGACTGGCAATACATTTCTGGTAAGCTGAAAAATACCTTCTGTCAAGATTCTCAATACATATTTGGTCTACCGACTAGGTGGTGTCAATCCAATGACCATCCCGTTGAAAGCGCAGACCTCTAATTTCATTGGATACATTCTTTGCATGTAAGCCATCCATATCGCGATAAACATGTACTACTGGAAACATTGTCTTCAGACTGGTCTTTTCAGGAGTATATTATCGTAACCTCTGGAATGCTTTGGCGCTTCCTTTCGCGAGTCGTTTCGCTCATTTGGTTCTTAGAAGTTGCCTTGACTGTTTCGTTCTTGTAGCTTTCTCAAGAGTTATTCTATGCCAACGGCACGCTGTACAATCAGACCCTTATCCTGAATCAAAATCTCGAGGTTGACCCGGTTCTGCTTGAAGAGCAAGGCTTAGTAAGCGGCCACCTTTCCTTCTTCCTAGAACTTCCTTCGACCTTCCGATAGCCTTTTTATGCCGCTACTTGGGTTGTACAGCTTCTCACCACCAATCTCGGGATGGCGGCTACATTGACTCACTTATTACTGTGGAACCGCGAGGACTTACGATTGGCTTGGTCTTGGGCATCACCGTCAAGAATCAGAAGTAGTTTGACTAACTTCAACTGGAAATTCTGGCAAGATTCCGGTCTTCGAAATGTCGAAGAGGAGGAAGAAACTGATCCTCATTATCGTGAAATGCTGAAGGTATATTTTACTTACTGAGTTCCCTCGAGAATATTCACCTCAGCAAACTCTCTTAATTCTAGTATCCCGATGCACCGAATAGTTGGTACTTTGTTGTTTTAGTCATCTCTGTTGTCATGGCGCTTGTCTTAATCTACAAAACTAACTCAACGCTACCATGGTCAGATTGTTTACTAGCATGCCCGATGTCTTGACTTACTGACACCCGATATCATAGGTGGGGTTTTGTAATTGCCCTTCTATTGTCTGCCGTCTCCATCGTGTTCTTCGGTGCTCTGTATGCCATGACGGGTTTGCAGTTCATTATTCAGCCCTTCGTTCAGGTATGACAATAAAAGCTTGTCATGCATTAACTTTGACCATTTGTTTCATAGATGATAGGTGGTTTTCTGCATCCCGGAAAGCCAATGGCGAATATGTATTTCGTCCTCTTCAGTTACAGTATGTATCGCTTTAGCATGACAATGCCGCCGCCGCACACAATCTCCATCACACCTGTGACACGAGTCGCTTACGATCCATGTAGATTCGGTCAACCAGGCACAGCTACTACTTCGGGATCTTAAAATTGCCCAATGTATGTAAGCTTTCATGTCTTGAAATCTGATCGACCAACGCTTCATATCTTCCAGATACAAAACTACCTCCACGAGCAGCATTCACTGCCCAAATCATTGGGACTCTATTCGGAGCAGTTTTGAACTATAGTAAGCCTTCCAATATAGACGGTCAAGAGGTGGCTCGATTCTCATTGATATCTCAGTACTGATGAACTCCATCATCGACAATCAGAGGGAAATTTTGCTTTCCGTCGAGGGTACCAATATCTGGTTAGTGACAATTTTTTGACCTTGTATTGAATACTTATCATGTCCTTCTTTTGTTCCTCTATTCCTCTCCCCTTCTGCCGCAATGACTCATTTACGAAAATCCTCAAATTCATTGAAATCCTCAAAGGAGTGGTCAACAGCCTCAGCAGTATAATTCCCAAGCAATCGCTTGGGGAGGATTGGCGCATGAACTCTTCGCGAGTGGAAAACGATACCAATGGGTAGCGTGGGCCTACGTTGTTGGGCTTGTCGTTCCCGTCCCTTTTTGGCTCATTCACCGTTATTACCCAAAATTACGGGCAGACTATTTGTATACGCCCGTTATATGGTGTTTCTCTTTAATCTTCCGTAAAGAGTTATCGCGAAATACTAATATCCCCCTCCCGACAGCTATTACATCGGGTGGCTTTGCGTCGGAATCAACTCGTCGATATTGTCATACTTTTCAGTAGCATTTTTGTCGCAATGGTGGTTGAGAACCCGATATCCCAGGTGGTTCGCCAAATATAATTATATCCTTGCTGCTGGTATGAAGTATTAATTCTAGGTTAGTCTATACATGAGCTGATCGATACTTTTTCTAGCGTTGGATGGAGGAACTCAAGTCATGGTCTTCGTGCTCTCTTTTGCTGGTAAGCATTACGGCTATTTTCGTTCCGAAAGCACACCTCAAACTCCTTCCTTAGTTCAAGGTGCAGCAGGAACCTCTCATTTATTCCCGCAGTGGTGGGGTGCAAACCAGAACGGTAAGTGCATGGAAATGCAAGTGCGATACTAGGGCACAACATTAATCTTATACCTTCCAGGCAACTACGATAGATGCCTACAAATATAAAAGTTTATATGCTTGAAGTGGTCAATGCCCAGCGAATATTGGGCATGGGTATTAATTTCACGAGACTATTAAAAACACAATAAACAATTGATGTAATTCTCATCTACGACCTGGCATGGTTTGCAAATCCACGCGGACCAAATCCTCTGTTTGGCCCCAATGCATCATCTACGACTGACATCATGGCAAGGACCTTTTCATCCTCCCACTTCCTTCCGATGATTTGCACGGAGACTGGCAGGCCATCCATGTCAACTGGATTGTACATCGGTTTTGCAGCGTTATACAATCTTTTCTCCATCAAGACTGAGCGCCCATTGGAGCCGGGGGATATCCATGCCTCCGTGACTTGGTCCTTGAGTCCGTTTACATGCGTTACTGGTACAATTCCTACCGGACTATCGACTAAATTGTACACAGCCGTACTGATGACAAGGGAATTAACAGTTGTAGAGCCACTACAAAAACCTAGTTAAAGACCTGGATTGAATTGAGCTCGAAACGTACCCATGGGGGATCTGCGGCATCGCCTGGACTGGGCAAATAATCCCATCCAGTTCGTAATGATTCCAAACCTATGAAATATGTTCATAAAATCAGAATACAACCAAGTGGAACGGGACCTTTTCATAGAACATCGCGTTCCATTTGTTTCTACGTTCGGCCCAACCGTTCATCTCGAAAACAGACTTGATTCTCGATGCGCGTATGAATTTGGCGAATAAACTATCACCAAGTATACTTTCGGCAAACCACGCTCCAAACCTGCGGAGAAAAGCTTTGCGCAGTGTCAGTGGTACGACCTTGTAGGTGGTACTATGGGACTCACAGGGAATTCGAGACCCATAAACAGGTAAGATCAAACTGGGTTCCTGGAAGAGTCTAAGTACACGGTTCATCGAAACGATTATGACGTGAAATGACCATAGGATCAGGTCCAAGTGGAGTAGTCATGCGCTTGTATCCATCTGCAGAAATCAATGCAAGGTATATTTCCAGACAATCGGAGACTAGAGAACTAAATTACATTTTCAATAGCGAAGAGTATGCTGCTTACCGTCAGGGAGTTCAATCTCTATGCATTCGTGACCTTGTCTCTGCAATGCTTCAACAGTCTCCATAACAGCACGGGCCGTTGCCGGTGATGCTTTCGCAAAGTTATCTGCAATGTGAGATGGAGCTCTATATTCTCCCCAATACGTCGTGTTTAACTTACCTGAAGTGTAGTAGCCAAATTTCAACTGTTTGGGTAGTTCGAGTTGGTGATATGGCATCGGAACAAATGTATAGTCTAGATGTCTTTCGTCTTGAAGCCCAAAAATCACTTTGCAAAATAACTCTAAATCTTTCACATTTCTTGACGTCCATCAGCAGCGCATGTGCAACAGCTCCTAGAGTGACATTGCCTACCGTGCCATGGGACCAGTGATAGATTTAATACCCTCGAATGCTGGATTAGAGCCTAGAAGAGATGGTCATGATACTGCTCATTTCTAGAGTGGCATCTACACGCACTGTGAGCTCCGGCTCTAGATACGCGCCCGAAACTCGTCTTAAGGCCATAGACACCACAGTAAGCTGCAGGAATACGCAAACTCCCTCCAACGTCGCTCCCGATGCCAATTGCGGACCCGTCCATTGCTAGGAGCGCCGCCTCACCGCCAGAGCTACCTCCACAAGTGTAATTAGAGTTATAGGGATTGGTAGTCCGTCCCCAGAGAGGATTGTTACATTCGAAGGAAAACATTGTTTGAGGGACATTAGTTTTTGCAATTGGGACTGCACCTAGGGAGATGAGTTGGTCGACAAGCTAGGACGACCAAGTCAGAATACCCGATAAAATTGGGTGCTGTGATGAAACTCACTACTGCATTCGTTATTGCAGGCTTATTGGCCCATGTAGTGAAACCGATGGATGTGTCAAATCCAACAATATCAACTGAACGAAATTGGTCTGTGAACTGTCACGACTAAAGAACGCTCACATTGATCCTGTTCAAGAATTGAGAGAATATAGGTAGCATAATTCGCTGATCGCGCACCTTTGCACTGAATGGCACGCCATGAAGCGGGCCTCGCAACCTCTTTGTCGCAGAGTACTCCGCGTCAAGTGTCTCAGCGCGCTTCAAAGCTTGCTGGAATACAACTGTAACTTGAGCATGAGTTAATGATAGCTCCACAGGTGATGAGTCACCTTCCGTCAGACAATTAGTTGTGGTTTGAGCCTGAGCAGCCTGCGCGATATACGCTTCCACGACCTCTCTCGCTGTCCATTCACCTTTCCCGATACGCGAAACAATCTCGTGAGCTAGGAGTCAAATATTTGAGGTCGGCTTTTCACGGATTGAATCCAGTGTCCTTTACCTCCAGCTTCGAGGAATTGTTCATGGTGGGCAGTCAGTCGAGGTGCAGTAGCAAGAAGACTATCTCGTTCGGCCCGTTTGGCTGCTATCAGGGCCCTAGCTTTCGACTGGTCTGTACTCCATAGCGATGAGAAAGGCCACATTTGTGACCAAGTTGATTGTTGGGGTTAACCTGGGTTAACTGTCGAATGAAAGCGATGACAATAATAAATGGCACGGCAAGGAGCATGATACACAATCTAAGCACCGTGCGCCCGTCAATAAAGATTTACGGACAAGCAATACACACAAATATCGGGATCAATACAATCTACACGGGTCTACTTGGATCGCATCTGAACTGAAAGTACGATAAGGGCTAATGTCCACCTCTCAAATTGTTCTTTGGACATGAAAAGTAGAGCTTGAGAAAGCACGGCTTTGATTATTTGTGCTTGCATGCCCTGCAAGTAATCGTGAGCAAACCACTGAGCACGCTCCGGGGGGCACCATACCTGGTACCAGCCAAGAACGCCTTCTCGCTGCAAAACCTTGCGAAGAATGTCAAGCGCTCCTGGGTGCTTTGATTTTGCATGATGATATATGTGAGGTGAGGGCACGTCTCCAGGATGCTCGGGATCATCGTTGATGATATCTGCACTACGCGCTTGGATTCGGACTTTCGCCATAATGTATGGGTAGGTTACCTGGGGTTCTAGTAAGCATGACGTTGAGGAGAAAAACTATAACGTACAATGGTAGCTAAAGTTTTACTAAGGGAGCCGACAACAAATGACTGCCAAGCTGACAATTTGTCATTTGAGCCCGCTGTCGCTTTGGCTAGGAGAAGAAGGCTTTTGACTCGTTCATACATGCCATATGTGATGGCTGGGTTCACAGTAAGAACTAAGCCAGGCTTGATACCCAACCATAAGCCTCCGACTCCTTCCTCTTCGACAATCTCGCGCGCAACGGCCATGAAGGAGTCATCAGATTGAGGATCAGATGCCTCAGTCACGTTTGAAGGAAGTCCAGCAGATGATGGTTTCGTCACACGGCCGACTTGCTGTCTAGTAGCAATGACTGATACGGGTATCGTGAATATCTGTGCGAGTGCGCCGGCTACGGCGCCAAGTAAGAGTTCGGCAGCTGTAGACAGTGCTGGTGCTTTGGATCCCTTCGGTAATTTGCGAGTTATTCGAGAGATGTAAGAGTTCCTAACAAAGGAATAGAAGAAGAAATAAGCGTATTCTGGGAGAGACAATGAGTTCAATGGAGTTCCTATATATTTTCGACTTACGCATTGAGAAAGTATTCAGCATTGTTGCTCCAAAACCTCCGTATAACGCAAAAAGGCCTTCCTTCTTGATTATCCGAATGATCAAAGCTAACAACGACAAATCATCTTTTCCTTTGCTCCTTGGTATGGCTTGTATACGTGTCTTGGCACTGTGATCTCATGAGTTATCTGAGAGCCTACGAACAGGCTTTCGAGCGTACACATCTAGAGGATAGACAACACTGAAAACTGTCAGATTTGGATGAGTAAAAGTTGATGTAACGGACTCACGCAGTGCTGAAGCAGGCACCCAAGGCTCCAGCAAGGGCAGCAGCCAGAGGGGTCAAAGATTGAGGTTTCGACTGAGCAGCCATGAAGAGAACAAAAACCAAAGGGCGTTACCCCCGGTACTTACTCAAATGGACGTTTGGTTGAAACCATTGCCGGACGCGCCGCAAAGCCAATTTCACATGCGAAAACCATCGAAGCGCACAGCCACAACATCGATGGCAAATTTGAATTTCCCAAAGAACCTCGATATACAACCCTCAACCTTCTCTTTCACCAAAGATCCTCCGAACGGTTTGTATAGCTTGTATGGGCATGAGTCGCAGAAGCAAGCCATTGAGCAATACGGCATAGCAGGAAGAGTCTGGTGAGTCGGTTGCCCTTTCACGATCTGATGACGCTAGACTCTCAAGGCATAGGGAGGCGGCATATATCCTCAATATCTATCTCGATCCACCTAGAAATCTTGACTTTGACCCTCCGTTTCTTCATGAAGCGAGACGTTGCGGAAGCATCAGGATAATCGAGTTAGGCTCCGGTTCAGGAATGATTGGCATCAACATCGCGTCTTCACTCAAACCGCATCTCGGTGACCTACTACTTTTAACTGATCTCCCAGAGGTGCTTGCTCTCAGTATCTCTTGATATGTGATATTGAAAATTGCTACTTTGCAGGTCTGCCCGTTAATCAAAAGCAACGTAGAAGAGGCATCCAAGGATCACAGTTTATCCGATTTGGTTCACGTTCGTCCATTAGCTTGGGGAAATACCGAGCATGTCGATCGTATCAAATCTGACCTGATTCATGGTCAAAAGCCGTACATTTTTGCTCCGTTTACCCATATATTGTGCAGCGATCTAGTGAGCCTTCAGATGAATCACGATCGCTAGACGCTCAAAATGCTTCGCAGATCTATTTTCCCGAGCTGCTAGCTCCATTACTTCGTACGATTATTGAACTTTCATTCCATCCAATTGCTGGTCCAAAAATTCAGGTCCTCATTTCTTACAAAATTCGCAGCTTATTGAAAGAGAGTCCGTTTTGGGGTGCCTTTGGTTTGTGGTTCATATACGAACCTGTTCTTGTTAGGGAGAAACTTTCAGATGGCTCTTTATCATCCTGGCAGCGTTATGGCTCAGCTTTCGAAGGTCCGATGTTCATCTTTGCGGCTCGACGCCGCCCAGAATCCTTGAAATGGATTATTCCTTCAGATGATAGGGATCTACTATCAGGTTTTGGTGCATATGGAACGATGTGTCCGAAGTCTGACGATACATTCGAGACTCTACTACTGATGTCGTTAGACGACACAGAATGAGTTACAGATCAAGTTGTTTTTAACTCAGATAACGTAACCTATCCATTTACAAGTGCGCTCAAAATACCCTCACCTGATATGGTGATAAAACCTTTGATTCCCATTCTCCAGCAATCCCATCGAATTGTTATAATCTCCACCGCCTTGCGGGTGCTCATATCCTGGCGGTGTGTATGAACGCGGTACGACCCCAGGAGCATGCGTAGTACATATCGTCACCGTTTCAGATAGCAGAACAGGGTCTCCATTAGGCATTGTGTCCAACTGGAATCCCGGAGCTACAAATGGCAGCAGATCTATTGAATACTGTGTTTTCGTCAGTCTATCAAGCCCGCCCGCAGTATTATACGGGAAGACTCGCTCTGATTGCAAATCGCGGAAATACGAAGCTAGGTTTAACGCCATGCTTCACTTCCAGCTCCCCCTGTAACGTCCTGGAATTTTGATCTCTGCTGATAGACCAAAAAACAGCTTGGCCCGCTGATTCGACAAAGAAGTTATTGCTCCTTCTGACAGCATCATCGTCGACCGCATCGGATCCATTAGCCAACGACCGCACTGAGATTGTTAATACCATCCCAACGACTGTTTATTGGTAGAGCTCACAGACCTAGAAATACTCGGACAGCCGATGGACTCGAGAGGATGTCTAGGGCTTGTTCATCGTCGCTCTTTATAGTCAGGAACAACGGGATAGGCGAACGCACGGGGAAAGCGAGCTTATTGCAGCCACATCAGCTAGGTATGCTAAGTAGCTCAACTCGGAGGTTCTCACCGGTGTGGCAATAGCAAGCTATATCAGAACTCATCAAGACAAGGATTACCAATTCTCCGGCTTCACGCACCTCACATTCCATTCCTACTTTCCGAACGTTGAATAGCGTGCCTGCCAGTTTTGCCGGTCCAGCTACCTTCCAACCATCTCTATCTCTATCTGGGCCTATCAATCCTGTCCCACTACGGTATGCCATTTGTCTAAGCGTTGATGGTGGTGGTGGCATTGACAATGGTACATAAGCGAAGTAATGGGACAGTCTATGATGCAAGTCGTTGAAAATCAGTTGAAAATGAAATGCATCGTACTCACATCATGTTCGCAAGGAACAGCCCTCGCCTCACAATCACGATCAGCTTATAGTCAATGTAGGAAGGACTGGCGCGTTCGGAGAAATTGGGTGGCAGTTTGAATTCTGCTTGCTTATTCTTGGACAACGACATTGTGACTTCCTTCGGTAAAACGAACTTGAAAGGCAATGCATGCTTCCCTTGCAGCTTTTCTCCTGACTTGCCTTGCTTGGGATCTGGAGACCAAACCATTTGTGTTGTGTCCAGAAAAATGATTTCCTCCTGTCCAACCGCCGTCGTTCCTCCTTGTATCTGAGATATCATCACTGTTCTATCAGCAATGGAGGTCGCAGTGAGACATACTGCAACAGTTATACCCTTGATTTTCTCTGGCTTATCAAAATGTAGCTCGACGCGTCCTGAGACAGTATCACCCTCCGTGTAGATAGGTGGGGATGAAGTACTCTTCGCTCGGCTTCGAACGTGGAGACTCAACCATACCTTGCCATTCCGTTCCATTGGGAAGCAATGCTCAAAATTCTCTGCAGAGCTTGCTGTGGCAAGTGTTCCCATCGACCATCTCGACGCTGTTCTCGGCTCTGGTCTTTGTGAATAAGCAGGAAGCATCTCATCTACAGACTGTAGAGTAGAGATTGTTGATGAAAATTGTATTCCTTCACTGCCTACATACTTTATATGTATCCGCTGCCTGAGCATTAGATGGTATATATGTAGCAGTAGCTTCCTGAAAGTCCGCGTTGACTTCGCTTTCTTGCACATGTAGCAATCAGGATACCCACATGCTTTACTTGAAGTGAGAACTGTTACTGTAAAAGGAGACCTCATGCGTTCCAGTCACAAGGTGACACCACAACCGTGGGCGGAGGACGGCGTACCTTCAGTGCCTATAAAATTACCGACAGAGGGAGTACCAGGCGATATCGAAGCTTGACCAACCTTCATGTAAGTCGATCCTGAACGCAGCGGAACGTCAGGTTGAAGTCAATTAATTCGATGTAAGTAGAGAATATAGTTGCTTGGGTATCACAAGTACAACAAGACAGAGCTTCGCCGCATGTCCAAGCATAAACGGCTACAGAACAAAAGCGTGATTCGTTATGAATAGTGCACATATAGGTGGGACATGTATGTCTGACTGGCCATGGAAGCACAGCATTAATAGTCGTGGTCGTTTTCGCGTGAATGGGAATCATAAGATGGAGGTGAATACGCAATAGGCCGAGGGCCTCTAGCATATGCAACAACGATATCAACGGGCTCAGACAGTAATATCTCCGAGTTAGCAGATTTCAGTGTGGAGATGTTGAATGATCGTAGCACGACAGAATACTATAGAAGACGTCAGTAGGATTGCCGGCGACCAGAGTTTGTTACTCACTGAAATACTGAAATGATCCATGAGAGAGGTTGGCTTGAGATCTTTTGCAAGCCTGATCTCCCCTTCAAGATGTCGGTTAAAGTGGTCGCTCTGAATCGAGGCTGAAGGCCACCAGTTGGCTTTCCCAAACTCTCGAGAAAAATCTTGATGAGCAACTCGTTTCTTTTCAATTCCGGGTGCGGATGTGTATCCCACTTTCCTCAGAAGATTGACATTGATAGAATCTGAGGCTATTATCATGTCTAGAGCTTGTGCATCCTCGCTGGACAATGTAAGACAGCATGGGATGACCGAGCCCCTAGTGTAGCATAACTGAGAGGAATTTAGATGGAGGGACGCAGACAGCAGGTTGGTCAAACAACTTACAGGCACCGCGAGCGATAACTAGTTGAATGCAGCGTGAATAAGCGATTCCGAGGGATAAACGTAGACTCACAGTACACCGAACGTCCACGGGACAATTCTGCAAGGTTGTACCTTTTGCTTTACATGTCGGAAGCGTTTTCCACCCTTGTGGATCTGTCGAAGGGCCAGGCACTGGCATGCTTTGTTGGTATGCGAGCTGCCGAAATATACTGGGAGGCTCGGGTTTTGAACTTGGAACGAAACCGAAAGGAGTTCGAATTCTGCCAGGTCTAGCTTTAATGAAATTCAGAGCATCAATGGAGATTTGACGCACTGGCTATCTGTCCGAAATTTCCCTCGAGATACGTGTATTGTTAAATCATACTGCACGCTGGCTGCTAAATAACGTTCTGAAAACGTCTCGGGGAGACGGAATTGAGCGCCTGACTTTCCAACAGCGACGGTTTTGGGCAAAGGAATTGAGAAGGACCATATACAATCTCCAAAGAGCTTGGTTCCGTTAGCACCCTCGGAGGGGGAAGGCGTCCTCGGAGTATCAGCCGAACGCGCCCAGATGGGGTGCAGAATGGTCAGGAATGTGACGGTTTCGTCTGACCGAGGTCCAGTAATAACTCTTCCTCGAACCTTTTGGTTTTGGCTTAGTACAAGGCGAAGAAGAGCACAACAAAAACGTACCAGTGCCGTCACAGATTGTATAGATGAATCACCTTTTTCTGCATGGAGCTCAATTGTGGCATTGATATTTTCCTTCTCGTGGAAGATAGGAAGCGATTTCGTAGATTTCGCACTATTTGAAATTTTAAGAACGAGCCATGGCGTTGCACGGCCATCCGATAAAGAAAAAACGTGTTGTGAAGGCTCTCGAGGAACGACAGGATGCACAAGCGTGTTGCGCCGGGTATAACGCGGAAGCTCAGAGCCAGAATGGGAAGCCTGCCCTTGTCTGGAGAGCTGCCGGTACGGAGGAGGAGACAAAGCGTCCATGCCAGTGGGGGGTATAAACAGTAAGGCCTAGAAAGGGACCAGGACTTAAAAACAAAGCACTAGCCGAAGTTCCGGTGTATCTGGTACAAAGGGAAAGCCATTTGAGGAACAAATATACATTATTGTCTTTGACACTTGGGCAAGTTGGAGCGTCAGAACAAGGAAGACCATAACAAGTCTCCCACGTGTGCACGCGTCCCGCGTATCACAATAACGTGAGATTAAACGCGTCCGGAGTGCTGTAATGAGGAAGTACTTACTTCCAGCTCTACCAGCGTAAGAACAATAAGCATTGACAGGAAGCAATTATGAATAGGTATACAGATAGATTGTAAGTACGTAGGATAGTGAAATGCAGCCGGACCATTGTCTGTATTCGAAGACTAACATTACTCGTATTCAGACAGACTTGAAAGGTCAGTCGTGATTTGGACCATTTGTGATAGTAATAATCCAGACTTGTTGTCTTTTGGTTGGAATGAGGGTGACGAGAAGGGATGCACAGATATGAAATACTTATCCAAAACTTATCAACTTACGATACAAAAGTAATGGAAGTTGAGTAACTCACCTCTATAGCCATGTTCGCGATAACAGAAGATGGAGCGAGATCCCGCTTCAATTTCACTTTGCCAATTATAGTGGAACTATATTCTGCAAGAACAGGTTCCTCCAAAAGGGTTCCTTCGTGGCTTTTCCAGGTAACTACACCTACAGTTTCCACCACACTTGACCAGCGAGAGGATTTACCGCCACACATTTGTACGTCCTTGTAATTTATGCGTCGGTTAAGCTGAACAATTGCGGCGTCTGGAGAAGAAATTAATTCAAGGGCCTGCCTATCCTGACTCCTTATTTTCAAGAGGAGAGGTATGTAGGATCCCCGAGTATAGCATAACTGCAAACGGTGTAGGATATAAGTCATCCATATAACGTGGGGTTGGCACACTTACAGGGTCCTTCAGGGATAATGTACAGGAAAAATGAACCGTTCGTGAATGGAATTGTGATATAATCCCCGTAAGGCCGAAATCCAAAGCTTTCCAACGTGTCACACCGTCTGCCTCAGCACACTGGAAACTGGATGTTGATGGAATATATCCAGATCGAATTCGATTCGGGTTACTTTGAAAACAACCAATTTCAGTGGCAAACCTGAATTGATTCGAAGAATGGGTATATCATTAGCTCTGGCCAATGCACTGCAGTAGACTCACTGACCTTCTGTTTCTCTTCCATTTAGTTTGTTTTAAGAAAACTTCAAGTTCATATTGGACTCGAGCCGGAACACCTGGTTCCGTGAAAGTATGAGGAAGCGCAAACACTTGTTCTTTCTCGCCGTCAACTTGGGAAATCGCTACGTCCTTTGGCAGAACCAGCGAATAGGGCCAAATGTAGTCGCTTTCGTTTGTCGAATCTACATTAGCTTCGAGACTTCCTGATCCTTCTGTCCAGAGCGTTTCCTGAAGATCCAGGAAAGTGCATACCGCGTCCGAGGTCCGACCTGTCAGCACCCGCCCTCTCAACTTGCGCGTTTAACGTCAGGAACAGCATACAATGTTGAATTGAAGTATAGCCCACCGATATATGAACAGCTCGAATGTCTTCGCCGTTGTTGACGGATATTTGTATCACACCCGCGACTCTGTCGCCCGCCATGAACGAAGGGAGTTCGTTCGATATTTTGGAATCGCCATGGACGGTCAGAGAAATTCCAGGACCAGCCAAACTTTTTTCCACAGAGTATCTGAATTTTCTTTGTTGACGACCCACGAGGACAGTAGAGCAGCCTGCTGAGGGCCGCCGAGTGTACAAAGGAAGTTCAGGCTCACCCTCGAATACTTCGAAGTCAGGCAGGTAAGCAGACGAAGAGGAGTCCAACATGGTCGAAACGGAAGCACAGTGACGCAAAATGGTGTTTCTTAAATATCTTTGATAGGGTCCGGCGACACAGATCGACTGCGAAACTGAAACTTGCTTGATATCAAAGGTGAGTTCGTTACTAGATAGATACAGTCAGTAACATTGGATGGTTTCCCGTAAAGATACAAATATTGATATCCTTGCAAAACGGCCGAATGGAAGCTTACTTGAACCAAATATCGACATAGCCTCATAGCCATGCCAGGATGTATCTGTTGATGGTTGTTGATCTGTCCTAGTTGGAGTCAAGTTGGGCGTGTAAATGTATCTTGTAAGTATGTATTCTCACCATGCCGCTGGACCGCTGGATCTACACTGGCTGAGTGAAGTCAGCTGGATTCAGTCACTGAGGCAGCGGTATTCAAGCTCTAGTTCCGCCGGAAGTGTACATGCCTGTTTCCGAAGGTTTACGTTCAGGCCTCAGATCCCAGGACCGAAGAAAAAGCTAGAAAAAGCCGTCATCTTCGCAAATAGACGCTTTTATTGCGATTCCGAGCGGCGTAGGCTGTGTCTTGCTGTGTCCAACAGATCCAGGAAGTATGGCCCATCGGAAGTTTTAGACTCTAATGGAAGGAGAACTTGGATCGTAGCAGATATTCGTAGACTTAGCGTAGTATCCTCAGAAAACGGTTGAAGGGACAGAGACAGTTTCCTTCATGCTGATGACTGGAAAAGCAGACATATCCATATCTTTTACTCGGCACTGTGGTACTAGATGAACTCTACAAACCGAAGAAGTTTCTTCATAAAATACGAAAGAAAACAGCTGATTGGAATGCTCACTATTGATTATGAGGGCATTTGACAGCACTTGGCTGTCCAAGTCTTCAAGCTTCGAGATCAAACTTGGCTGTTCTCGCGACTGCCTTTCACAGGGTTGTCCTGATCCATGGACAACACTATCATACTACCACCAGGCTACGATGCCACCATTACTTCCGGCAATAATCGAGACGCTGATCTACCTGCATACTCTTCATTGTCGACCATGGGTCAAGCTGTACCCCCAAATTTGACCGAGCTGTCTGAAGGAGCACCGTCCAAGGAGTTTTCATATCACATCTCACTGAAAGGAAATACCTCTAGTGCTTCGTTGGTCTTGTACGGCAACGCATCACTTTCAAAGCATTCTGCAGCTTTTTTGGGAGGCTCTAGAGTCAATGGATTGGTGAAGGTGAATGTGGAAAGCGGAGAATCTATAAATGCCGTGGTCATTTCGGTAAAAGTTCTTCATCCTGTCCATGCTGCGTATGTACTATAAACGCATCTGGCTAACATTTCATAGATCCAAGGGAAAATTATTTCGGGCTCAAAGCAGCATATCTTCCTTGAATATACTCAGACTTTATGGTCATCATCGTCGGATGACCGTAAGTCTGACGGTAAACTTCAAGGAGAACACAATTGGCCTTTCAAATTACATTTCCCCAAAGAAGTGACCCTAACGGTAGGGACGAAAGATGCACCGAGAGTCGAAGTGTTTCATCTCCCCCAATCTTTCATGGAACGACATGCCAAAGCAAGCATACAATATGAAGTAATCGCTCGTTTTGCTCGTGGTATGCTCAAAACGGACCATCGGTATGCATCTCCACGTCTCGCAGAATTTCACCAAACAGATTGCATGCAGAATCATCGCTCCATTTGTCTACATCCCCATCATCCGTCCAGAGCCTCCTTCACAACTCAGATCAGACGCATATGAACGGAATACGACCGTACCTGGGCCCATAGCAGATCCCCAAGGCTGGCATACATTACCGCCAGTTCAGATCCAAGGCAAATTATTTACTAGACAAGCGACTATATCGTGTATAGTGAGTGTGTCTTTTGGTTGAGTAGATCTCGCCTCACAACTTGCACTAGCTATCTTTTGCTCTACCTGTACGTCATTTTCGTCGCTTCCACAACTGCAATACTTAAATCAGTAGCTCTCATACACGAGAGGATCCGTTATTCCCCTTCATCTAGTTATCCAATCGAACGACACTCAAGCTCTTGAAACCCTGTCTTCACCTCATGCCATAATCTGTCGTCTGCGTCGAATCCTTCGGTATGTCCGGATCTGATGCGCCAAGTTTGATACCACAACCTACGTCTGTAGATACTATCCCGACGAGAACAAAACTGTTGATCCTAAGATGAGAAGAGAGGAATTGGAGCACTCAGAACTGGCTACATGGTGGCCTTTTGTCGAGTCTCCGTCCTTGGAGAAAGCGAGTTTCCAACGAACATTGAGTGGCGAAATCATCCTCTCACCGGAACTAATGCCTACGACAGCTATTGGGCGCTTTCAACTTGAAGTAAGTATTTGTCCGTGAATCCGGTATATTGAGGATCTGAAATGTTGCGCACAGTACTCGGTAGTTTTGTTTCCCTTTGACGCAAATAGTTTTCACCCTGAAAACAACGATATACTATCAGACTGCGCTGTCGAGATTGCCACTGCTTTTCCTCCCGGTCCTAGACAGAGAATGAATGTACAGACCGCAATACCAAACCGACTAGGTCACGCATTCCAGTAGTGCTATCTGTCTGTAGTACACTAAAGATTCCTGCTCCATTAATATAGTTGGACTCTAGAGAACAGTTAGAGAACATTTATTTACATGTAAAGGGTGTCCTAGCAATCTTTACAAGTGTTTAGATAGTTTGACATTTATCTTAATCCATCGGGGATTGAAGGATGCAAGCCAAAATCCCAACTATAACATTCCTGCAACCGTAGAGACAGTGAGCACAGGCCCATGTTGATGGTTGATGCTAACTTACGACGCAATCTTCCTCGTAAATCGCTTCAGGTACTTCTCTGCCTATCTCGACGCTGGGAGGCCAAGGGTCGGAAAGAACTTTCTCGATAACAGCGACTATTCCGTGAGTACGAACATCCACTGACCAAGAAGAATTAGATACTGTGTCGTATATAATGGACTTTCCCAGATGGCATCTAGTTCAGTACGGAAATTTTTATATTATTGAGGCTGATACTAGCGGAATATGAAGCAAACAATACCGTGATTCCATCGCATATCCGGCAAGAGCACAAGACGATAGCACACCATTGCATGTGCCCATGGCTATGGGATCGGCAGTGTGATAGACATGTGTGATATGTTGAGTGCTTGGTGAAGAAGGAAGATGCAATCGGCTAGCAGCCATCTTCTCTCCAGGAGCTTCAAAAGTGACAACCGGTGCACCAAAAGTGACGCCGACGAGGGATGCCAGAGATCCACCAAGGGAGTGTCCAATAATCCATATGTTGGAGTCCGGATAGATATAAGTTAGATTATTGTACAGATTCTGAGTGAAAGCCAATTGGAGTTGTGCTAGTACACAGAGGATGATTCACGCACGATTCCAATGGAATAGAACAAAGAGTCTTCTATCACAGCGGTGTCGATGCACTCTAAACAGCCGTATACAGTTCAGTATGAACAATGGCCGGTAGTAGAATCTTCGCACCCTGGTCGCATTTCCAGCCACCGCGATAACAGTCACAGACAGTGGTCCAAGTCCAATCTACTCTTGCGCAGCAACAGCTGAACAAGAGGTTGTCGTTTAGCTTGTCCTTTTTCGTCGTTGGACCTCCTCCTCCCAAAACTCCTGCGGAAGTGCCTTTGATAGATACAATGACGGTGGCATTGTCCGGAGTTGCGAAAACTTGCCCACGAAAGCCATCTGCATCAGGTTCCCATCCAAATGGATATGTCTAAAGGACTGAAATCAGGGATCCAAGCATTACCATAGCCTGATACGCACATTGTTCCACTCTTCACCCAACTCATACCAGGCAGGATCTCCAATTGGAACATAGGCATTGTTAGACATCTTTGCTAGTTGCAATAGAGTCTCTCTACTTTCTACGTCTGGCCCAGAGATTATCTCTGGTTCCCAAGTTAAGGACTGAGTCTGACCGAATCTCATCGACTGTACCCGTGCTGTCCATTGAGAATCATAATCAGGGCCCCTATAAGAGAGAACACGACGAGCGCCGACGGTCAATGAACGATTCAGTTGCAAATCTGTGAAACCCGCGAGTGAAGGAACATCTTGGAAGACGACCTGAGCAGAGGAAGAAACAGCATGTAAATGCCTGAGTTCGAAGTATAATTGTGGCGAAGAAATAGGAGGTTCATTGACGAGGCCAAAATGAAGCAGATAGACGAGAAGATCCTTCAAAAAGGTGGGTAACATCAGGCATAACGCGGTGGAAGCAGAAAATCTCCTGTTACCAACTTAGGCAATTCAGCTTTCGGTCTCAGCTCCTCCTCAGACTCTAAGTCTCGTCTTCGACGTCAGAAAGTCTAATGCAAAAAAATGCCAATCATCTCTATATGCTAGCAGACTACGATTAATATACAGATGGGTGTCTACGCGTCAAAGAACCTAGTCAAGACGGTTATTAGCATATTACTGAGCTGTAAAGTAGTGGTGAATGGTGTTCGCCAAGCATTGAGGACCTAGCGATGATGAGTTTCGTGATACACAGGAAAAACACAAGGGGTTAAGCAGGACGCTCAGTCTTGGGTGACAATCTCAAGAGAATCCATGGCAAGACCAAGAGGATCATGAGTCATATCTTGCAGAACCTGTTCAGCGACGTTATTGGCTGCAGAGAAAAAGACCTCGGGGCTAGTGCAGGCTGCAACAGCGCGACGCATGTGGCTATTGAGGAAGGAAAGTCCAACTTGGTAGGCAGCTGGATGCGGTGTGAGGGAAACTTGGGAATTTCATTAAGAGAAGCGGGCGAACCATTCATCCATCCAAAACCTTCACGAGGAACCATTTTGAAGTCTATTCCCTGGTTCCCGTATTCGGCGTCCACAAGATGGGACAATTTCACCGCGTCGAACTGTTAAACAAAAATCAAACTATGTCACACATGATCGATGAGTAGTCTACTTACCTTTTCAGGGACAACTCCATTGAAGTCGACGAAAGCTGTTGTCATCCTGAATGGATTTTGCAAGATTAAGCAACGGAGAGAAGTAGATGTTTCACAAGCACATACATATATAGGAACCGATAGGCCAGTCGTTGCGCGTCCTCAAGATAGCCATAGCGTTCCAATCCCACCCATGCCATTATTTGATGTGGAGGCCTGAAAAGAGAATTAGTGTAATGTTGGGCAAAATATCAGTGTATGAACGTGCCATGCATATCTATGGGAATCTTAGTTAGCTAATGATTGACGAATATCAGTCACTGGAAAACATACGGATAATCCCACTGTCGATTTGGTCTATCCAAGGAAATCTTGCCTCGAGATTCTTCCGTCCCAGAAACAAGTCCACCCAGCACTTCGAACTTCTTCAAGGACTGCGTACTATCACAGACATGTAAGATTTTGATGAAAACAGATTAAGCAAAGAGAAACATACACCAGCTTCCATGCTTGCTCCTCGCTCGCACAGCCGGCCCATAGAGCCCACAGAGCAGTGACACTTTCGTACAAGATCTGCTGTTCTTTTGCAGTATCATAATCAAAATAGAGACCCTTGGTTTCATTCCAGAGATATTTGTCAATCATTTGCTTCCTGAATTCTGCTCGCTGGAACCACTCTTCACTCCTCTGTGGCTTGCTCCTCGAGCTTTCTCGAGTGGCTTTAGAGTAACTCTCAGGTGAGATCGGGAATGGCGATAGCGGGAATTCCTCTTCTAAGTCAAGCTCGTCATCGAATACCTCCCGAATAGCGGTACCAATGTCTATCTCGTACTTGTACAACAAGGCCTGTAAGTCAACTGTTGCAAGGTTTGCACAACGCTTCTCGAACCGATACGTCGTGTCGTGACCAGACTCTCGGACGGCACGGTCGTGGAGGAAATATTCATCAAGTCCGGGCTCCTTCAGAACACCGTCATTATACTTCTCACTGAATTCGAGGATAGAGAGACCATGCTTTTGAGCAAAGGGTTCGAGAATATGCGTGAAGTGAGTAGCTTCGGTTTCTGGAGGAATTCCAAGACCTTCGGGACGGTAGCGAGAAAGGCTTGTCTTTGGATCTATACGAGGTTCTGCAACCCAGATAGTGTGATATTCCTTGATGGCAGCCTGAATGGCACGCTTGAGCCACGCACGGTTAGCGTCGACGTCTGAGCGGTCGAGTTGGTTGAAGATTTGGAGTGCCATGTCGGTGAGGAAAGGTGGTTGTGTTCGACAAAGGTAATAGCTTCGACTGCCATTTAAGATTTTGCCATAATGCTTGATCTCAAAGATGAAATGGTCAACCATTCCCCGAGCCATAGTGACCTTGCCATCAACCAAAAGACCGAGGGAAATGAAGTACGAGTCCCAGTTGTAGAGCTTGAGAAAAACCGTTAACAGCGTGAACTACTCTTTACAAAGGGTGGAGATGTACCTCATTAAAGCGAGCACCTGGAACAATAAAAGGAATGCCCTTCAAAATCTTCCCTCCCCTGCCGTCGTCGGACTCGTTCATTGCCAACGCCAAAATACCAGGTTTATTGTTTAGGCTTTTGACATAGGATGGATCGTCAGGCTTTTCGGGTAATACTTGTACATCGAGGTTGAGGTGAGGTTTTTCTCTGGCCACTTTGCGATAATAATCTGCCATAGCAGGCTCGCCGTGAGGGACATAAATTCGAGGATTCACGCGCCCAGTGCGGTTCTTGGGATCGGCACAGATAATTTCGAGACCTTCACCATCGATGCGACGTGTCAATGAGTGCCAAAACGAGTTCTTGATCATGCGAGACAGCCGGTCAACAGGATTTTCGGTAAGGCGGGCTTCATCGAGGACAATCCTCTTTCGACCATGATCACGGGCAAGGGCTAGCTCTTGCAAAAGATTGGAAAGCATGTACGTTCCCTGAGCAAAGTTGGATGAAAGCACGGCTTGTGCAACAAAATTGATATCTTACTCTTATATCAAACGTCTTGAAACCATTGCTCGTCGCTGTGCCCAAAGCCATCACTTTAGGTCCAGCGTCGGTGACACTAATTTGGAAATCGCCATCTGTATCCTCTTGCTCCAGCACGAGCCGGATAGTCTCTTCAACGTCTATCAGAAAACGTCGAGGTTGAGAAGCCTTCTCGTCATGGGATAAACGGCGAATTCTTGAATGTGTATTTTCGTCGAATGCTGGAGCTCGTCTAGGATTGTAGCCATGAATATGCGACTACGAATGAATTTAGGTTGGATGAAGCAGAAGCCAAATCATCCGCTCACCGCACTGTATGTCCGAGAACGAGTGAACGTCTCGTCTTTACCATAATAATCCGCTGCCTCCTTCATTGGCAGGGAAGTCGCGGTCGAGTCATGTTCCTCAATGAAATTGACAGTAGTCGGGTGTGCCAAAGTGGGCGCCATTAAAGATTAAAATTTAACGAAGGATGCGAACTTAGTCCGTAGGTGTAAGAAAACACCGTATTTGTAGCATCCTGGGAAATCACAATAATAATACGCCGTTATTCCCGGTGCTTCTGCCGACAATTTTGCGAGTCGTCGACCCACCAAGCCTTATTGTAAGTATTGTATTGATACGCATATCCATATCTTTATCTAACAACTGACGTGCACACGTACTATGATTTTCACTTGCCAACGTAAAAAAAACGTCGTTCACAATTTTGAGAATTGAAATCTTCATACATCAGTTGGAGTCTCTCGTGCACTCGCCTTAGTTTCGAAAGCCTTTCGTTCACTCTCTGCCTGTATAAACTCTTCACACTCGATGCGGCTCCGCGGCACGTCCACGAACCAGAGGAATATCATGCTGAAGGCACCACTGGCAGGCGGTAAACGTCAGGATTGGTTAGAATATGAAAACACTCACAGTGCTAACAAGAACGAGAAAGGCATGTTGTTGTTTGAAGAATCTTCAATGATTGCTGAAGAGACAAAAGGACCTATGAAGGCGGAGGTTTTCCCAACCTGAATAACTAGGTTGGCTCAAAAACATCTAGGCGATAGATCCACATCACGAACCACAGAGAACAACGCGAAAAAGAGAAACCTTCAGCGCAATAGGCATTATTAGCCCTCATTCAATAACATCAAGAATGTCGCTGACTCACATTTGTGGGAGTGGCGAAACCTCGCTGATCATGGTCTGGCTGTACGCATACCTAGCAGTACGCTCTTGAGTAAGTTGAATCTAGAGTTAGCAGCGAATTCAACATCCTCACTCACCAAGGGCAAACCAAAACACCATAGAAGACCTGATATGCCCTGAATTATAGACGATCCTTATTCAAAGTCCACACAGATACATGAAAAAAGTCCGCACCAGACCTCCCAAACATGTTTGAATCCAAACTTGTCCGTGTGGACTCCGATAAGACCCCATATCGTCAAAACCTGGAAGATGCACAGTTGGAACGCTGGAATGTTCTAGGTTGAGACCCTCACAATAATCCAGCATGCATTAAATGTGAGCATCTGAAATCTCTATGAAAACTCAATTCAAGTTCTGCAGGTGCGAGGACGTACCGTCTTTGTACTAATGCCAAAACGCTTTTGAACCAGCCAAAAAGTACTGCATGAGAACGATCAAACTCTATAGGTACATTTCTCAAATGACTTCAAGCTCACTAGATCCCGATCGCCTGCGCTACGATCCCAACGATTAATAAAAGAGTCAGCTGAAGAGTCGAATACGAGACGAGGCTGTTTTGAAGCGTTCCAACGACAGTACTGCAGATGATATCAGATTTATAGTCAGAGTGATGTTCGAGTCTTTATTCACACTGTGGTGTTGAGAACATCTCCCCTACAAATAACCATTCTATGAACCGACTGTCAAAACGGGCTGCAGAGGGACGTACATGAGGAAGTAGAAGATGAGGTAAAGGAATGTCTGTTTGAGCTTCAGACATTCCCTGAAGGCGACATAAGCTTGTTTAAATCCAACAGCCAAGATAGTTGTCCCGGGTGGCAATTGAAGACCAGGCCGACGTTTTTCGAAGAAAAACCAAGGAAAAGCAACGAGCACTAGGAACGAGAAAATTCATGGATTTGCGTGGATTTAGATGATTGACTCACACCAAACCCCTCCAGAGAAAGCGATCAAGACGCTGAACGCCTTGGTATTGGCTTCTGTACTCGAGTCTGAGTTGATCCCTTTGAGAATCCCCACCATCACAACGAGGATGAGAACTTCGCCCAAAGACTGAATAGTAAATGATATGTTCGAGACTCGATTCCTAGACAGGGAGATGAGCTTGGTATGTGCTTCCAGACTATGAAGAATCAGGGAACTTGTTCAGGCATCTAGGCGGGACAGAAACTCACCCCTTCTTTCCATGTTTGACTTGGGTTAAGGATTCCTTCACCTCCGGTAGATCACGTACCAAGCCGGGGAATGCAGCAGTCCAGAACGTTAGGGTACACTATATCAGCAACAACAATCCAAATTCAGGCAAATTTCTGGTAAAAAATATTAATTGACCTGATATGTGATTACTGTAAACAAAAAGAATCAAGTCTGATGGAAACTGGAAGCGCCCATGAAGACTCACATCCCAAGATATACAATGGAATTCCTGCCCGCCACTGCGACGGATCGTCAACGCCCAGCCAAGCAAAAGACACGGCTACCGCTAGAATTGTGAAGAAGATGGTGATATTTGGTCTAGAAAATATTGATTAGTTGCAAGGATCATAGTCCATGGGCGAGAAATGGTCACCTCCAACGTCCATAATCGGCCCAAGCTCCGATGAGTAGCAACAATGCAGCCTGTATCGCAAAGCTGATCCCATTCGTCAAAAGGACGATTGCATTTACTGGCACACACATTGAATGGATCTGGAAGCCTGAACTTTAGGAACTCACTATTCCGCACTTTCCCGAGATATGGTAGCACGCAGTCACCATCACCACAAGCCGATGTAAACGGTGGTTGACTGGGGTCGTAACCCGCTAGAAACAGAAGGTTCTGAAATTGAGACGGCCCAAAGTTAAATCCAGATAGGCCATTGTTGCCAATATAGAAAACATAAAAGCTCCTGGAAAAGCGCCTTCAATCACCAATGTGTGGAAGTGTACCAAACAGGATTACCAGAGTTCCACGCGCGTCGTCGTCCATTCAGATTCAGAGATTGCGGAGTCGCTCGAGTCTTTCAAAGCTGGCAGAGCATTAGCAATAGATTCACTATGCTTTTCCTCGCTATCCTGCGATGCCATGATAAAGGAGGAGCACAGATAAGAGAGCTTGGATACATCATGGCGGTAAGAGTCGCACCGCGTGGACGCGCTATTTCTTTTCCATAATCACGTAAAGCTGGAAACCAAGTACAGGTACTTTTACAGAGTTATGTTGCATAGGGTGGTAAGAAAGACACTGGACTTATACATGTACATCCTATTAGTTATCCTACATTGGTCTGGCAATATGCAGAATAATCAATAACATACGATGTATTTGTATTTGATTCAAGCATTTTCTGTGAACATGGTAGACGTCAACGTCCTCTAAGCGAGGCCCGAGAGGGAGGAAATGATCTGGTGTCAGTACTTTGTCCTTGATATTCTGGTGGAGAATGGGAGATAGGTCGGGGGCCCTTCGGAAACATTGTCATGATCTCTACGCGTTGTTCGATGATTGGTCCATTGTAAATTTTCTGCGCAGAGGTAGAAGGAACAAAACCCGTAGTATCAAAAGGAAGCACTACAACGGAATACTAATATTATTGTTGTCAATCTCATAAGCACCTGCAAAGCATAAGATCTTACCTCAATACCGAAATGTGATATGTGGAATGTTGGCTTCAAGCTTTTCGACAGTAAAATCTCCCCCTCCATCTCTTTGTAAAGTATGACCTTGGACAGCGTAGTTGAATTGATCCCGGTTTCGTTGGAGCTCGTGCTCCCTGGCCGTTGCCACCATACTGCATCTGCGATATCAATGATTGGTTCTGTTAACTGTGTGGCATTCCATGGGGCATTGAACTCCGCAAGGTTTTGTGCACGATTGGAAGTGACCTTACGACGCAGCCTTACAGTCAGAGCTCGATGGGAAGATAATAGGTCCAAAGCTTGCGAGTCGGTAGAGCTAAGTGTAAGTGAAAGAGGGATCACAGAGCCCCGTGTGTAGCTCAACTGCAGAACAAAAACAATGAGAATGTTGATGGAAAGATGGATGGAACTAGAGCAGCACCGGTTGTGCAAGAGAAAGTTTCAATGTCACTTCTATAACCCTATTCTTAAACAGCGTGCCGTATACCTTTGCAGAGGGCAGGGTATACCATCCCTTCAGATCAACTTCGGGTCCAAGGAGAGGACTATTCTCTTGGTAAGCCAGCTGACGCAGTTGAGAGGGGGGATCTGGTCTTGAGGCGAGGATATATATCCAAGCCATCTGCAAATTGTTGTCTTCCCTAAATTTACTTCGGGAGATATGCACAATGAGGTTATACCGGATGCATGCCCGAGTATTTCGTTCCATAAATGTGGGGGGAAGGGCATATGCCTGCACATAATTCATCGTACCAGAAGATGCAGAAACTTCTCTAGGCAAATCAATGGAGAACGGCCAGTGCATTCCGTCCTGTCTCGTCGCATGGGCGTCCTTTGACCAGAGCGTAGTAGATGCCTCGAGGAACGTGACGCGGTCGACCTCGCGGACGCCGGTAGACAACTCCCCTCTGACCTAAAGGTTTTGTCACTGTCAGAAATCGGGTCGGACAACCGGGACGAGAGTCGGGCCCTGAGGCCTGAAAGCCGAAACCCGTCGTCAGGTCCGAAGTCGCCGAAACTTGTCTTTGATCCTCCATAGGCGGAAAAACTCACTATGATTTTCACACATGAAATATGTCGACTGTTGCTCATACCTGCATCCAAAGTCACAGAACCTGTAATCTTCTCTCCTTCTACAAAAGTCGGCAATGTACCCACTGGAGCCTGGCTATATACTCGTAACGTTGCCCAAGGTTTAGCGCGTTTATTGGTGATATCAGATGACAATTCTGCGACATGCTCTGTCATCTCTCTACGAGCTCTGAGCTGCGGCGAAGGGCGACGGGTATACGCCGGCAAGGACGTTACAGATTGCGGCAAGCAGCTGTTTCCATAGACGAACGCATTGAAGGACGATTCCATGGGCTAAAGGAAGACCAAGAAGACCAGAACCTCAAAATTTGGGTGTCCTCTTATAACGTTTGTCAACTCCTTCAACCGAATACATTTCAGTTCATAGTACATATGCATACATATGAAATAATCTGCATCTGCACCCGTAATCAACAAGGGCTCCGACAGTGGGATTGGAGATCATCAGAGTAGATCCAGACTCTTCTCTTAATACATCTCAAGCTCATCCCGGTCCATCAATTTATTGCACCGCTCGAAATTCTACAAGGTTCTTAGGCTGTGTGTTGAACAACCATACTGCATCGCACTTACAACACACAATATATCTATAATCGATCTAGAACGACAAGAGGTGCTTCTATCATCTTCCTGAGACGTTCTGCTGTGAATATCATTTGTACAGATAGGAAGGACTTATTCAGCGAAGGTATCTTGTTCCATCGCACTTCCTTTGTGATCCCAGCCATTTAATTCTCTGCGACCAGAGACTTTACTACCCTTATAATATTTCCTCGCAGTAAACTGTGACAATCACAGATCCTTTTTTGCATGGTCCTTGAACAAAGTGTTCTTTTCCGGAGCTTGAAATAACAGTGACAATGCCGGACAATATTTGCTTCAAGTTCCGTCAAAGTTCGAAATAGTACTATCGTATACCGACTTACTCATCTATCTCCATGCGCTCTTTAGTTTTTCCCTAAGCTCTCTAACGCCCTGTTCGTCGGGCCTCGGTTTTCGCCGTCTTCTCTCGGCTATAATGGACTTCGGATACAGTTTGGAATTTTCGACATTCCATACTTATGTGATTCCCATTGCACACTATGTAGTTGACGGCTTGGTTCAAGATATTTAGGAATTTCCAAAAGTATATCATTTCGATACCGATGTGTTGGTTGCTCATTCAAATTACTACTGTTTTGTATCTTCAACGAGATTTGTGTGAAAGGCCTGTGTTGAGGCGCGCGTCTGTTAGTTATTATAGGCGCCATCTGTCACTGTTTCGAGTAATTCGAGAGCTTGTCGGGGTAACCAAACTTTTCCCTTAGTCCACATCCATGGCCTATCAACACAGTATAAACTCATTCCAAACTTTGCAACAAGATGTCGTGTCTGGCGACCAATACCGATATGCATTGACAAACTTCGTGAGTCTGCATCTGATCTCCATTGCTGAATTATTGCTGAATTGCTACATCCTGATCAATTGACCAGCGTATAGCACACGAAAAGGTTGAGGAACAAAGGGCCCAGCTTGAGGAACAAGAACGACAAGTTGCCCAGCTGCGCGCACGAATCGCACTGTTAGAAGGAAATTCTGCAGGAATAGTAGGCAAGTCGGGCAATTCTGTGGATGATTTCTCTATCAAAGTATGCATCTATCCCTATGTGTCAATCTGAACAAAACATTAAAAAACCTCAGAACGCTGCTGCTCAGTTAGAAAAGATGATCAATAGATGGGCCTCTGATATGGTTCGCAATCCTCCTGTGTCGCTAATCGAACTATGCGGAGCAGTTATGAACGATCTGGCATCTACGGTTACGGATACCCCACCTTGTCACGATGGTTCTTCTATACAGGTGCAATCTTTGTTGAGACATATTTTATCGGAAACTGTATGCTTCTAATGCTGAAAGTAGACGCAACGCTGACACTCGCACCGACATATAGATTTCAGAAGGGATCATCAATTGTCTGGTTGTGACAAATTCTCCCGAAGCAAATGACCAGCTCACTCGGATTCATGAGCACATTTTCATGAGTGAGTAATCAATATTCACATTCTCCGACGATCTCGTACCAATGCCGTATGTAGGAGACCCAACTATAGCATCGGTCTGGAGACGACAGACATACTCTGCCGCTGTTGATAGTTGTTCGCCAGACATGACAGCCAGCGTTTTAGTTGAACATATGCCAACTCTCTTGAAATGCATGGATGGTGCTCTTCCAACTACAGGAGGTAAATCTATCATTGACGCCGCATATGACTTTTCTCGGATGATTCACGGCTCGCATGCATCATCTGGAGATGCGTTCTACCGTGCATTTGTCCCTGAGCTAGGCAGCACTCTTTCCCCTCGCCAGAATGAATTGGTGAAGCGTTGCATGAGAAGTGAGACAGGAAATATTGACCGCGTAGGAGCCACCGTATTCCCAGGTCTCGTAAAGGTGTCGAAAGGCCCTGCCATACCGGGCCAAGAGGCAGAGATTACTCAGGTATGCATATAACACACAATTCGGGGTATATATCTCATTGTATATCCCAGACTGTGGTCAGGCGAGCGCAAGTTATATGTGAATGTGCTTTAACAGGAGGCTCTGTCCCATCCGCAACAGTGCTTGCTTAAGACAGGGCTGACTCATGGTAATGTATGTATTCAATGAAAGGATGTCCAGCTGTATTATGTTTAAATGACATTACACGATCAGTAACGACGCCAGAGTTGCTTGAGTATGCACGACCTGATGTTTCGTCAATGGAGAACAAACACGTACCATGTTGGAGAAAATAACTTACTTCAAGAGCTTGTTCGACCTCCAGACGCCTCCGAGCAGCCCCCAGCCAATCATGTAACATCAGTTTGGCGGTTCCCTTCAACTGGTTTAGCTCCCTTGTAGCGCTATCAAGATCTTTTTCGTTGAGATGAAACTCTGCCCGTGACAATACGCTCAACACATCATTACCCTCGACTAATCCGTGCCTTTTGAATCGGAATGAGCTTAATAGATGGCTCGCCAGATGCGAGAGCAGACCAGCGTCTTGATCTGGTACCAGTGCTACATGGCTCACTTTGGGAGCAACAGACGTTGCGTACCACGAAGCAAGGTCAGCAAAAGGCTCTACGCCAACGTCAGGGACCTCTGAAGCTTCTAGTGCCTCTAAAGCAGCTGTAACGACAGGATCTTCGCGTGCAGCAGCAATGTGGCGTACCACACGAAGCTCTTCCCGGAAAGGTTTACGTACGGGAGAGGACAGGGCACAGGAAGAAAGCCCGCGGATGGCAGACCAGAGTGCATGAACACGGATGTTTTCGTCTAGATAGGCAGAGTTGTCGAGCGCGACTCCTTCGATGCGCCTGAGTTGAGCAGATAATTCATCGATTTTTGCAAGACGTCCACCACGCTCCTCTTCTACGCGCATTTTGATCTCGCGGATCCAGCGACGTTGAAGCTCAATACCCTGGGAAATGACTTCGTTCTTGAGCCTGAAACATGTTCGTCAACATGGTAAAGAGGTCTCGTTTAGATAGTAGCATACCTCTCGTTTATGAGATCAGTCTGAGTTTTGAGTTCCTCCTCCAGCTTTTGACGGTAGGTTTGGATGAGCTGGCTCTGGCGGAGATCAAAGAGTTTTCTGAACTCTTCCTCTTGGTTATCAAGCCTGTCTTGAGCTTCCATCTCTACTTCAAGAAGCTTCAAAGTGTACTCTCTGGTCTGCTCGTCCAATTTCACTTCAAGACCCTTCCTCTCTTCTTCTTTTGCACTCTGAATTCGCTGAGCGAGCGATGAAAGATCATTCTTTGCAAGATCAAGGACGTCAGTCACACGACTGGCCGCTTCAGGATTGCTCTTCAGGAAGGAAGCGAGGTTATCTATAGTTCCAGCTAAATGAGATATTATAGGCTCGGAAGAGGCAAGATCGGAGACGGCAGGGGCAACAAGAGGAAGGTCGGCGTATTTGGGAGGCGGTGGCTCTTTTTTCGGGAGAGGGGGTCGAGAAAAACCTGGCGGAGGCTCAAAACCAACCGGAAGAGGAATCTCGTATACATCGCTTGCTTTGACTTCCGATGGGGCATCGTTCTCGCTAGGAGCACCGGGAGGATTCGAAGGAGGATTAGGACTACCGAAATTGGATACAGGTACGCCAGGTTTCACAGCAAGAGCTTCTTCCGCCTTTCTCACCAGTTCACCGAGACCCTCAATCAACTGTTTACTCTGGTGTTTGGCAATCGCAGCAGCTTTCCCACTAAGTTTATCCTCCTCCTTCTGGACATCGGTTCGGACGTGTGCTGCAACATCCTTCACTCGGTCTTTTGAGGCCTCGATAGTTTTGATGGTGGCGACCTTGGCATCGTGTGCAGTTTTCTCTGCCAATTCCTTGGCCTCTTTGACTGTTGTCGGGGCGCCGTTGATCTTCTCTGTCACAAAATCTTTGATTGAGGTTGCCGTTAGGACTGTGTAGTCGATCGCAGAATGGACAGTCACTGTGTCCCAGTGACGAGTTTCACCGTATTCGAGCATAGATTGCCCAAGGGGAACATGTTCCGAGAAGAAATCATAATAGACGGGGTTGTTAAATGCGAGGAAAGCACTGCCGACGTAAAAGGATCCAGCGAGGGTAGCTGTGGCGAAAAATATTCTGCGCACAATCCGGGGTTTCTTCTTAGGCGCAACTGTTGTTTCTGTAGCTAGATGCTGGGGAAATAAGGTATTGAGCTCGGTCAAACTGGGATACATTGTTCAAGATGACACCGAAATGAGAACTGACTCTTCTGGTTACTCCAAAAACATTCCGCCTGATTACTGACGCGACCTGCCTTGAAGCAGAGCTCTTAGCATAGCGCATGTGTGCTGGGCTACCAATAGACCCGCTAAGTGAAGTAAGGAAACCAATAGTAAGAGAACGTGCGCTCAACGTCCGAAATCGTCCGTGACGGACAAGCCCGGAGCTTAGCGGGCCGTGCTATGAATTTACAACGAGGTTATTACCTCCGATTACTCTTCATCACGCAACGTAGCTCTACTGCGAAGAGGAATCTGCTAGGACTGTTTATTCAGTGTGAGGCTTGAGAATTGGCCCCTTGAATGAAGCTATCTTTGGCCGAACCATTTCAGCCTTACACCCTCAATATTTATCGAAATTTGGCTCAAGCCTCTTCGAAGTCCTGATTTTGGACCGAACTTACGCCTGAGGCCCCAGTTTTCCCTGTACACACGTGGAATATTTGGTATCACTTTAATGCTCTTTTGAAAGTTCTTGAGTGTTGGAAAAACAAAATATGCAATTTACCTAGCACATCATATCCTCGGGAACCCCGAATTTGACGAAAACTAACCGAACGAACCGGTAATAAACAAAACGAGAGACCTGCTCTGGCACTAAGAATTTCATGTTATACTTTATGCTTGAGTCTCGTTCACATTTCCAGACGAGCTGTGTGTTGTTAATTTCTACCGGACCTGAATTACATTATGTAGGATAGTCATCCAATTTTATTTAGTCCTCGGTTTACAGACGAACGTTGACGACGGAAAGCACAAATGTAGAGAGTCTGGCATTAACTCTAAGCATCTAAAGCACAAGAATAAACAAGTAGTGCGCCATCGGAGTTTTGGATGCATCAGGGGATCAATGTGGATCCTGTTCACCAGCCTTCAGTCTCTTCGGAGTGGGTATATCGAAGATGGGCTTTGCAGACCAGTCTTGAGACATCACTTTGTCTTGAGATGTCGCTAAAACGGACCGGGAATCAAGGTCATCTTCGTCATCTTCGAGCGAGCGATAACGCTTCCCTTTAGTAAACGAAGGTATCGAATTGAGCTCATTAACTTTCTCAAATCCTCGATACTCTGCGTTGTCGTCTGGATCTATGTCCCCGTCCTCATTGAACGAATAAAGTTCCTCCCTCTTTACCTTACTTCCTTCCTTTTGCCCTCGCATCTTCCCCTTTTCCTTCTTTACACGTGCCTTCTCCTCCCTTGCCTCCCGTTGATCGCGTTTCTCTTTTTCGACATTGATATTCTTGGTGTTATACTCCAACACTCGGCAAAGGTCGACATTCAACCCTGCACCAAGAAGGGTATCGAACCAGAGCTAGACCGAGCATTTCTCAGGAGATATGTTGGACAGGCAATTTTTACCCACCGTCTGATTCTCTCGTGCCCTGTCACCAGGTCCTTTGACCTCTACAAATTTGCATTTGCGCTCTTCGTATTTCCAGAGAATAAGGTCGGGAACGCCACTTGCTCGCGCAGGATAGTCCTGGCAGAAAAGTTCACAGATGACAACCAAGGCATTTCTTCCCATGCACTGATATTTCGATTTTTCCATCAGCACCGATTGTCAATGAAAGAAAGGCAGATACCTGCCTCGACGATTTCTGCCAATTCGTCCTTTCCACAAACATCCCATCTCACACCAACACACCACGTCTTACTCTCTCGGTAAAGTCTTTCATGCTTTTCCAGGATGTTGAGAGCTTTCCCTTCCTTTAGTTCCTTCAGTCGACTTTCAATCATTTCCTTGCGAGCGTAGTAAAATGAATCTTCTACGAGATCCAGCGGGGCGATTTGGTATGCAGTTTCAAAGGCACCTGGAATATCTGCGAAGATGATATCCCAAAATAGTAGAGCAAAGATGGTGGTGAGGATGCAGGTCTCTGAATGGAAACTGGAGGAACAGAGAGAATTTTGAGCCAACGCAAGGATAGAAATATAAGCATACCCTTTGTATTGTCCATATTTCTCCTCTGCATAGTATTGGAGGGCTCGAGTTTCGACATTGCAAGTCGACGAGCCATCAAGGGTTTTCCAAACGGACTTTCCGGTGTGTGAGGGCTACGTCCTTATCGATTATGAGAAGCGCGCGAGTAATGCATAAGAACGTACGGGTTTTGGTAAGGCTTCGTCAACTTCCTCAGAATCGTCCGACACATAAGCGAAGCCACCCCGAATCAACCAGTTTGTGATGACGCTCTGTTTCTCTCTGGCTTGCCAATGCTGTGTTCTTTCGCCTGTCCATGGGATATTTTCTGCCCTATGCGCAAAGACACAGACGTCATTTGCATCCCGAAGTTGAACATCATACGTATGTTGCTCTTCGAAAGGAATTTTCATTCTTGATTCGACTTTAGTCAGGCGTTTAACAAGGGATTTGTGGTATACTGATCCAGGAACGGCAGGGAAATATCATTAGTGGCCATTGATACTGGATATCAACGACAGAAGGGTACAGACCACGATGTGTGTCCTTATCTTCCATACCCTCATACAACCCTTCTCTCAACTCATCCAACAGCTGTTGTTTTTTATCGAGCAGACGTTGCCCGTTCCACCCGTTCTGTTCTGCTCTTGATCTGTATAACGACGGTAGATGACGATCTTGCACCAAAGCACGCCTCTCATACCACTTTCCCCGTCTCGCTTGGCGCCAAAACTTCTGGTCCAACAATAATTGGACAACATCAAGTTCTTTATCATATTGATGAAGCAGGGCGTAAGCTTCTGCGACCTTCCAAAGGAGGCGAGTGAGGACGTAACCTAGAAATTGAGTTAGTGATATGTCACACAGAGATGGAGTCCTGCTCACCCTGTTCAAATCGTTCTAAAGATGGGTCCCTCTCATTTTCTGGCTTGGACCTAGCAGCCGAAACGCAGAATTCCCACTTGGATTTAAGGATTGAGTGGTATATCTGAATAACTCTCGCTGCGGCTAATTGTCTTTCTGAACTCGCCCTTGGTTTGTTGTCCTCCTCGTGCTCTTCAGGTTTGAATTCTTCACTG
This sequence comes from Lentinula boryana, assembly GCA_027886635.1. Classification (NCBI taxonomy): domain Eukaryota; kingdom Fungi; phylum Basidiomycota; class Agaricomycetes; order Agaricales; family Omphalotaceae; genus Lentinula; species Lentinula boryana. The sequence goes on from MU790599.1 coordinate 46,436, forward strand.
AGGATCCCTGACACGTCGACTTCTTCGGGCTCTACAAAAACCCCTTGCATCACTTCATTTTCTTCCAATTTCACTGCACCATCAGCGGACCCTTCAGCGAGACGGTGTGATCCTGAGGTAATGGGCGTCCGGAATCGAGTATTGAGACCCATAGGAGGTGTCGAGCCTTTAGGTTTGACAATGGTATCGTCCAAAATCAAATCGAAGACTGCTTGAAGTTCAAGCCCTTCTTCGTAATCGAGGTATGCGTCTCGTGTGGGCCAGATTGTGCTACGTGCTGACGTGTATGAGGGATATGTCCGTTTTTTGAAAATGGTGAGGAAGGAGTTGAGGAAGACTGTTTCGGGGATAGAGGTACTGTGAAAACTAAGAGCTCAACCGGCAGAAGGGAAACAACCGGGAACATACCTGCGGTAAAAGATTATGTCAAGCCGCCGAAGGAGCTTATGGAAAGCAGGATTTACTCGAAGACACGAACCTCGATCCATATTCAGCATTACACATTCGTGCAGGTCACAATGCCACACCTACCGAGTTTCTTAACTACCATTTGTTGTAATCTTCCTTCCTGGGTGATCGAAGATGGAGGTGCCGCGCCAAAATTCAACTGTGTTTGACGGAGGCGGCGTTGCTTTCCTTGTGTTTGTATCATTGTAGACAAGTCTCCTTGAATTTGAGCATTTCTTTTCAAAGCCTGGATCAGCGCGTCTTTCTATGTCCTGAATCGGTCATCGAATCATAAGATAGGACTAACAAGGCTCTCACGGTGTTCAATTTTGCTCTGACCTTGTAGTCCTTGACTAAGGTTTTGACTTCATCAAGTGAAAGCTTGGCGAGAGCTTCATCGAGAGTCATACGAGCCTCGTTTTCGCAAAAATAGGAAAGATGCTGAGGTTCTGGCGGCGCTGAGGGTGCACTACAGCTGCGCTTGCAAAAACGGTTTGAAGTGGATGGTTTTGTTTCGACTTCCGAGTCCTCGGTTAAGTCTATTACTTCGTGCTCCATCTTCACTTCTATTATCTCTTTTTTAACTTCCACCTTTTCCTCCTCCTTCACGTTCACCACATCCGGTCGTTCAAGTATTTCGAAAATAGGAATGCACAGTTCTTTGACAGCAAGATTTATGCCCCAGTCGCCGACCTCTGACACATATTTATTCAATGATTTGCGGGTATGCCAAGCAGGTTTTCGAAGTGCAAGTCGGATGAGGATATACCTCGACGAATCTCATGAATGATTGAGTTTTATTGAGGGTTGAACTTTGTTATGTAACTTACATTTGAGTTTTTTGAATGCAACAAGCGCATCCCCCTCCTCTTCGCTCAAAAGATTCGATTCAAAGTTGTAGATCTGGTTCACAATATCTACACAGATCATATTGAATAAAGAGCCATGATTAGCCTAGCCTTGGCAAACCTTCAAACACGGATACGTATGGTGACGGCTTATTTCGAGATTCGAAACGAGGGTCCTCGGGTTTCTTCTCTCCCTTGATTGGTGGTCCATCTAAAAGCGTCGCAAGCTCATCTGCGGTTTCAACGATTCTCTGGGAGCCGAATACAAGTTGCGTCGTGGCATTGTTCATGATGAAGTAAAGGGGGTATGGCGACAAAAAGTTTGGCAAACGTTGAAGTTATTGTTGAAGCTAAGGAAGTCACACTGCCGCTGTTGCATGTGACGCCTGATAAGGCGTGACCGCGATGACTTGCGCCACTTCACTCGCTTATCACATCTTAGGATGCATACCTATACCTACTACAACTTCTGTGCGAGCTAATCTTCAATCTTCAATACTATCTGCTATCGGAAAATGTAAACTATTGGATAACCAAATAGCCCCCAAGATATCAGCTGCCGGGAATCGCCCTACTAAAATTTGCATCCGGACATCCTTGCTTGCGCAGCCCGCCGTCAACACGATGTTTGAGTTCTGGTTCGCATGAAAAGTTTGTGTAAGCAGATAACTTTTAGTATCTACCCAAACTTTGGGACCCTACTACGGCTGTACCTCATCTTATGAAATTGCAGAGAAACATCCGGATAATGAGGACCTCTTTGCCGTGCACCCTTGATATACATCCAGTATTCCGTTTAACCACCGATCGTTCGAGAATTGTTTGAAGCTATATCTAGTAGGATGAATCAAGCTAGCTACTTAGATCATAGATGAGACAGCGGACAACATAAGCGATGTTTGAAAACTCTGGATAAGTATAAGTCATTCCTCGAGCTTTTGTTTTGGACGGCTACGTATCTTTGCACAGAATTTCGGTTCTCACAATACGGGTTTTCTAACCTCCGTACTCAATTGTGTAAACTGCTGAGAGAGCTTAGTCAAGTTGGTTCGGTCCCCGAGCCTTGTATCAGGAAGGAATGCATCAATCCAATTCCAATTCATCTATTGTATGTCTTGTGAATGAAAACTAATGATCGTCACTTGCAAGGTTGAGTCCAAGATTCATGCAGATTGAGCATGCATTTCACGAGGCGTGACCGAGCTTGAGCTTACCAAGTTTACCGTCATAAGATCATCAAGGCTGTCCGTCTTTTCCACCTCCACCAGGATCAGATCTATATCGAATGCATTCATATAATGTCGCTTTGGGTTGACCTTGATTGACTGGTCATCGACTTGCAGTGACATGTTTGCGTTTCGTTTGATTGTAGCTACTGATATATGGCATTGATTGTAATTTGAAGAGACTGGGTGGAAAAACACTGGAAAATAACTGATGAACGAGCCTTCGAGGGCTGAGTACCACGAGCGATCGGCAGGACCGCGTGTATTTCATGCCGAAAAAGGAACGAAAGCCATTCTGTTTCCGGCGTTTCAAGTTTCACCTTTGACTTTATTGACAAGTGCGCTGTGCCTCCATCAAATAATGATCCTAAGTGTCACATCCTCAAGCCAGCTGCTCCAGAGTTTTCTTCTCTTCTTTGATATCCTACTATCACCATCAACTTGTGATGAACCTGTAATTCTGGCTCAACTTTGCCTACCTACTCGGACTCACGCTATTCCAAAGAGGTGTGCTTCTCCTGGTGCTGCGCTTTCAGAGTATCTGAGCTTTGGCCTTGTCAGTTTCTGACCAAAATCGACTGATCGTCAACGGGTAAAGTTTCTTGATTCATTCCCGTGTTCATTGCGGTTAACTGTTGATGTAGACTCGAGGCTTTGAGATGGCTGTAATGACTAGCCAAATGCCTTCATCATTAGACTGTCCATCCGACTCTATATCTAGCTCTTCAGTGCGAAACTGGCGCAATCTGAAGAGTTTGGTTGCCAATCCAAGTGCGAGAACCAAGTCTCTTCCCCCAGGCGTACAGAGGAATACAATCCCTGCTGGCACTCTAACACGACCGCCCGTACAGCCTCTACCATCACCTCCGGCAGATACTTCACAGACATTGTCAGCATTCCTAACTAGACCGAAATCAACTTCTGTCTCCGTAGCATCATCTGTTCGGCCAAGTCCGCGATTCCACGTTGCCAATCCGACCGAACTCCCTCCATTACCCGCTCCCAACCAAGTTTCAGTAACAAAGACCCTTGAATCAAACAGGTCACTACCTGCTCCTGTACCTAGCACAGGCTCGGAGGGTATTGTTAGCCGGAAACATTGCGGTACTCCTTCACCTCCGCGTATCAACACTACTGCTCTACACGTTCAATCTCTTCCTCCACCTTCTACTAGTCCATTTACATCAGGGTCTACTTCTACGGCACATCCTACCTCTTCTGCCACCTCTCTCACCCCAAAACACATGTCCAAAGTGAGCCTTCCAATCGGGCCTTCATCTGCACCTCTTTCGTTATCAGATGCTCCGATTTACAACGAAAGGATAACTTCAATTACTACTCTACCATCACCATTAAATGGTACCAGAGCGCTTGTGCGGCCTCTCCCTCCGCCTCCATTGCCTAAGGTGCCCGAAACATCATTAACAGGTCTACGATCTCGTTCAACTTCTCGTGGACCATCATCGCAGGTGCGCTCGCGTACCAACTCGGCTGTCGGTCGAGGAGATGCTGACTCCAAACCTCAGCTCTCTTTTGATCCTGCATCGAGCTCGTATGTCATTCAAAAGGCCAACGAGGTTAAGACACATTTTCCATCTTCTCCACCTACGATGTCCGGCGGTGTAGGGTTGACTAAAAGCGGTAACAGAAGTCGGAATACGCGCCTGCATATGCACAATAGATCGCATAGTGCGCAGACCAAGAACTTTTCTTCTATGATCCTCCCAAATGCCACCGACATCCAGGATACATCCTTGTCGGCGTCCACTTCGAACGACCGTTCGGTCACAGTCAGGAAAGGCAAACAAGCCATACAGTCTGCTCCTTGCTCAGACACTGAAGAAGGTTCTTGCACCCAGCCCAAATCATCTAAGACTCGACAATCACGGAGAAGACTCGTACTACATAATCCCAGCACGTCTTTGAGTATCCGTTCGGCTCCAACATCGGATACGGAAGAATCCCCCACTTTCGAGTTAAATTCTTCCCCTCTACTTCTGCCTCCTACAGGCTCTATAAAGGATATGCTGCCCAAGGCACTCACAATCCGCACCGATAAACTATTTCAACCTCAGCCCATCAGACCCCCTTCTCTGCCAACCCAAGATATCCTTGTTGAGCCTCTTTCATTTGCTCGACGAACACCGCCTTCCAAACCAGCGCAGGGGTCAAGCTTTCGAGTAACTCCACCTCCCTCTCTCCCATCTTTGGCTGAAGATATCGGTTATGCAGATCCAGCTTTCATCGACGATTCTAGGGTTTACATTGACGATGGTTTTGATGGGCCAGGCGGTCTCGGTGCATTCAGCACCTCAGTAGACCCTGACGTTGATGTAGATATCGGGCAAATGGTGTTCAGCTCACGTCCACCATCAGGCGAATTCATAGGTCCTTCCGTCACGGATTTGGACATGGATACTCGCGGCAGACACGTTTCGAGACCGACCGCAGTCTCACGATGGAAATCTGCAGATCCTCACAATGCGATGAATGCTGATTTGCATGGACCTGTGAAACACTCAAATTCCAAGAGCAATCACAGTGCTTCTCGTGGGAGTCGCAGCGTCAGCCAAGCGGTGATTATGTCGAGCCTCAAGGCACATGTGCATGTGCGTCCTTTGCAAGAATTGGAGCTTGGTCCTAGTCCTATCAATATGGACCTGGAGCCTGAGATGGTGTTTTCAAAAAATCCAAGATCGTTTACACCACTGCAATCTGTTCCTGGGGTATTGGACGTGGAGGAGCGGAGGTATGTTCGTGGAAAATGGAGGTCTCCGAGTCCCAGTACACCTCCCGGGACTGGTGCATCCATTCCCCTGCGAAATACAGTAGCTGGACAATTTGCCCCTGTGAGGGCAAGAGGGTTTTATGAAGACTGGTAGAACCTTATCTTGTAGCCATTATGATCGATATTTTTTTGACTTCGTATCTTTTGTACATATACGTATATTTTGTGTTTTGCGCCTTTTGGAGACAAGCCTGTAGACTAGAATTGTAGCTCCTCGTGGGTCAATCGAGGCTACATGTGCATTGGGTTAAAAAAATCTCTGTTCTCTTCGGCTCCTATGGCTCTTCTTTTTCTGGTGTTACAAGGACCTACAAATTTGGGCAAGCTGCGTCTGATGCTGGCTAGCACCCCGTACTACTGTATGTAGTTGGTGAAGGGGCAAGTATAATCGAAAGAGAGTGGTAAACAATTGCTACCGCTGAGGAAATGCGCACTTGGGTCTCAGGAAACCGACAGTTCAGGAAATTGTTCGCATCTATTTTATCGATGACGGTCAAGGTTGAAGCCAAAAAGTGCTATTTGCCCAGCCTTATGATCTCTCGACGACTTGAGAGTCTCGTCATCCTCTTTCATATGGCAGACACACGAATCATTGAACACTCAAACCACTCAAACCGAGATCTGGCTTTGCCCCCGACTCATTCACACCGACGGTATCGAATGGATCCCGAACACTTCCCGTACGCGCACGCCACAGTTGAGTATAGAGCGTCTTGATCTTTTGTAGTTCAGCATCAAGGGTGGCTGTCTTCGAAGCCAGGGAGACGAAAGTTGCATGTTGTGCTTGCAGAGTGGTTGTTATACCTACGAAGAGACAAATGATCGTAAAATATAAATACAGATACATATATGAGAAACATACCATGTGGAGTGATATGTGTTTGGTTTGCCATGGAAGATAGTTTACGCTCGATTTGCTGTGGAACGAGAATAAGTAACACAACAGTCTAAGGCAAAAGGATTATTTCCGTACCTCAATTGTTGCTCTATACCAGACCAACCGTTCACGTATCTGATTCGTGACCCGCGTGAAAAACCTATGGATCATTAAGAGCTTGCCATTTGTGCAAGACCCAAAAGCTTACTCCAGAGGAAACGATGAGTGATCTTTCAGATAGGCACCGTTCTGAGGATTCTTGAATCCATCTACTATCCGTATAGATATAATGGTATCATGTACAGCCTGGTCTGCTTTCAACTTGAGATCTCTAACGACATGAAGGTCGTTTCGAATGGTAGAGCTGGTTTGATTGAGATCCTAGAACAATATTGGCCAAGACATGAAGTCACTCAATCAATTCACTGACTCTTTGCACCGCCCGAATTAGTTCTTGGCTCGTCGTTGCCTCCTCTCCGAGTTTCTTCTGTTGAAGATCTTTGCCTATTTGGATTCGTCCTTGAATATACGAGCTGAGGATGATATGAGGCGGTAATCACCGTGCTTTTCGTCTAATTCACGTACTCAATTTCCTCGAAGGTCTTCTTGAACTCATTCGATAAATCATTGAATTTGGTTGTCTTGGTAAACGGAGGTGGCCCTGTAGGTTGCTGGACGGTAGGAGCACCATAATATGATCTGATACATGTTCAAAAGGTTGGCGCATTGAGTACATGATTTGATGAAGCTTACTGTTGTTGACCAGGTTTCTGAGCAAACAGCGTTGAACCTCCTGCGCCTCCAAATCCTCCTGGAGATTCAGAGTCAGTTTTGAGGCGCCCAAATCTCGAACAGAGGAACGCACCTGTATTGAAGCTAGACATATTATTATTCCCGAACAACGAGTTCCCTGTACCTCCACCAAAAGTGCTAGCTCCTTGTTGCTGCTGTTGTGGAGTTAGTCCAAATAAGCTTGTGCTTCCCGTAGATTGGGTTCCTTGGGCTGGTTGTCCAAACATGCTTGTCCCTGTGGGTGGTTGTTGATTCGATTGTCCAAATATGCTGCTGCTGGTCGCAGGCTGTTGCGTTGATTGTCCAAAAAGACTGCCGCCAGTACCCACTGCAGGTTGCTGATTTGCTTGCCCAAAAGCACCCCCAGCAGCTGGTTGTTGAGCAGGTTGCCCGAACAGACTACTTCCAGTTGACGGCTGGGTAGATGTTTGACCGAAGAGACTTGCTCCTGTGCTAGCAGCAGGTTGCTGCTGAGTTGATTGTCCAAAAATACTGGATCCTACCGCAGGCTTTTGAGCTGATTGACCGAAGATGCTTCCTCCGGCCGCTGGTTGCTGCTGAGCCTGACCAAAGATGCTACTACCGGCGGGTTGCTGCTGTTGATTTTGTTGACCGAATGCATTACCGCCTCCAAATAGACTGTTTGTAGTCGTCGGGGTGTTCGCTTGTGGCTGAGATGTCCCGAAGATTGAATTTCCAGTAGTATTAGGCTGACCAAAGAGTGAACTGCCAGTGGCTGGTGTGTTGTTCGGCTTTATGCCAAAGGCTGAAGAGCTGATAGAAATAAATATAAATCAGGTTAGATTCCTTTGAAAAAATGATGATATAGTGCAGTACTTGGTAGCAAAAGCCATCTTGACACAGACAACGAGTATAATACGCGACGTTCACAACAGAAGTTCCCAGGCGTGGGAAACTACCAGTCGTTTAGTACGCGACTCTCATCTTGTACATTGTGATCACCTTTCACCTACAACCATCCTCGTCATCATCGCCTTGCTCTATCTCAAATACTGAACTATCATGCTGATACCTGTTACATTCGATGCCCAGTCCTCATCCTCCTCTAATACGCAGAAGCTACCGCCGTCACTCGCAAAGATATCCCATGATGAAGTCGTCTTGCTAGACCTTCAGGGAGCACTTGAGCTTGAATCTACACACCCTAACGAACGCGATGGAAAGCTAGTCGGAACTTTGAGCATTGATCAGGACCTGGTGGGTGCATCGAGACCTCCATTGTATCTTGGCTAATCGCTACGTAACAGAAGCGGCCAATCCTTCGAATTGGACATCATCTCATTGAGGGGAATTTGGTCAATCTACCAAAACCACTGGCTGTGCTTCATCGATCACCGGTGTCGGCGCGTATATCTAACTCTCAGTGGACTCAAGAAAATAATAATAGAGAGGACGAGGATGTAGCGATGGACTCCCGGGAGGAAAGCTTCGAATCAATTTCAAATTCCCCAACAATACAATGGAACGCATTGGCGATTGTTAAACGTAAAATCTTGTTTTCAAAACGCCCGATGCCTGTCGTAGGCAAGCCAAGCTAAATTGAAATGAATTGCATTCCGACTAAGTTATTGACAGTAAAGTCAGCAGGACCATTCGATTTTCATCTCAAGAATTGTACGATACATCAAAGGCAAAGAAGTTCAAGTTATGGTACGACATGGAAGATTTCGGTTTGCTAAGTTCGGATATATTGCTTTCTCCATAAGTTAGGTCTACACGTATACTGGACGGAAAGTGATTAGAAAAGTATTTCATAGGAAGATTTGACTCACCAGGCGTTATCGCTCACTCACAAATGATGCGAATGTGAGGAGGATGTATGTTTCGATCGGCGCAATTACCATTTGATATGTGAATACAAGGTGATCAAAGATCGTCGCGGCACGACTATGAGGAGGGAGGGACACAGATATGATACAAGTGCGCAGTACAGGTATCCTGCGCAATGGTGATACAGCCAAAACAGAAAAGACGAGCGCGAGAATGACAGTTGGTGAAAACGAAAGGTCACATAGCATGAAGCTCAAATAGCGCATCAATTGAAACCGTCGAAATGACCCTTCAGAATCCTTTCACCCATTGGGGAAGGAGCACGGTGTGGGCGAGCAGAAGATGCAGTAGTTGCGCGTCTATGCTTCGCATCGCGAGGGTATGGAAGGGTTGGGGCTGTTGGACTCACAGCAGTATTCGGAGGTGCGTCAGGAGGAGAATGAGATGCACTGGGAAAAGGCTATATATGGTTGCATTGTCAGATAATAGCTCTTATTACAGAGCGATGCTGTGACAAACCTTGCTAAAAGCAGGAGCGCCGGTGCTGAGGGAGAGACGCCTCAGAAGACCGGCACCACGCTCTACATGATAATCAGGGAGTACAGCGGTGCCGTTAGGCTGGTTGAAGCGGTCGGCAACAGTCAGGCTGGCTCTGCGAGCATGATGCGCAGCAGGGGAAATGGGTTGTTCTTCATCTTCTGCAAAAAACTCGTTATATTCCAAATGACTCGTGACTAAGAGAACAATACATACTTTCAAAAACGGGGGCGGGACCAAACTTACGAAAAGGCAAGGTAGCACTGGTTTGGGTTTTGGTTGGAGACTGGGCCAGAAAATATGAAAGGATGGGCGAGCTTCCAGGAGAGGGAACCGTGATACGAGGACTAAGGCCAGACAATGGTGTTGGTAGTTCGGAAGCGGGACTCAAAGAGCTCGATGATCCAGATGACACTGAGCCGGAACGGCCTCTGCGATTAGCGATTGGAATTGGGCTAGAACGCCTGGCGCTGCCATCAGTTAAAGGAGATTTATTGTTGGACATGACGATTTTATTCAAAAAAGAGAGATATTGATAATTCGTTCAGTATAGAGGCAGTGGTGGAAGAGAATCAAAAGATAGGGAGGGAGTGAAATGAGGGTCAGACGACCTTATATATCAGGATTGTGGGGCGCTGACTCCTGCTGACTCCCCGTCGCTGAGCAAAGTTGGTTCTGAATCTAGATCTTTGATCTGGTAAGCGTCTAGTTTAAATTACGTAATATCAGCTCTCCGTTTCTTAGTGACTTTCAGCTCTCCTTGCACGTTACGACGGCTCCGAAGAAAATCAGCTTGAAAAGCGATTGAGGTAGGAGCTTTATCATTCTTACCTCCCTCTTTAGTTGCGCAATTCTAAAGGTGTTTCCATGATTTAGATTGGTTTATAACAACGGCTAGTTCCTTCGACGACTTATGTATTGAGTGCTACCGCATCACGAGCAGTTATGTATATTGCTACCCCAGAAAAAGTAAGCAAGTACACACAAGTTTAAATGCTTCTCCGATCTATCATCTCCTTCATGCCTGCAGCTGCGGTGCCAGCGGCAGTTTTGCGCCAAGATCTGAGTCGCGATCCATAGAAACGAGAACGCGATGCCAGAGCCAAATTTCGTATGCAGATGTGTAGTAAGCTGCATGCATGATAGCGAAGGAGAGCGACTGGGCACAATCAGGCAGTACCCTGTGCTCAATCAGTTGAACTTGTCTCGCTGTCGACTGGGCCCTGGCACGACTCTTAAGAAGCACTTAGTCACGAATGACGGCGGGAGAACTTACAAAGTGACAACGTCCGTGACCTGGGCAAGTCTCTCACACATCGCAACAAATGCGAGCTAGATTAGCCTTCTAGAACTCGGATTCGGACAGAAAATCCAGATCGTATGATCACTGTCATGTAATTTCTTACATGTTTCTTTCCCAGTAAATTCCTTCGCCGCGCTCAGTCCCTCAACTATTATCAATAGAGCTCTGGAGCAGTAAGTCCCCAATGACAAAAGTTCTTAATCCACTCAACCCCAAAATTATTAAGAGTCTCGCCAGCGCTGTCCCTCGTTTGGCCATGAACGTTGGTGTCAACTCTTTTGATCTCTAAACAGTCCGATCGACTGCGGTCGTATTTCTTCTGGCCATGGCGCTCATGTAGAAACAAGTTCTTCAGCACCATCTCAGCTTATGAATCACTCCATTCCATTTTGCTTCACTAAAATGGTCGAGTCAGACCAAGCTGAGCTAACAGGATGCTGGTTTGATTAGGTTATAATTTCACGCATACCGCTCTATGAACAATTAGGTTAATATGTCTACAATTCTTCATGATGCAGTATTGGTTTGTCATATCTCACCAGATCTTCCGCATTTTTGGTACTGATATTGATATTCGAATTTTTTCCACAAGATTCACCACCAGCGAAGTAGTCGCGCCTGTTATCTCCATGAAATTGTATGAGCATTTGAGATACCTTTGGTCGAGACTTGAGTATCTATATCGGACAGTGAAAGACCAAGCCGGACTCACAAGGATGATTCTCGTCGTCTTGGGGTAGACAGACTGCAGCTTGGATGTAATGGTCCATAGTAGAGAGGTAGTGATCCCTAGCAGTCTCGTCCCTGCTGTCTTTGCCAAACTCAGCCGTCAGACTGTCATACAATGTCTTACAGCTACGAGCCTTAGTGGAAAATAGAAAAGGAATTGTAAAACGACACACACAAGGGCATTTCCTTCGATACAGATACGTATAGTCGAAGAAATATAGGACAAATACAGGGTTATGATTGTCGATGTCCTTGGGATCGTATGGATTTTGCGCCAGATCTTGCAGTATGGTATTGGCCTCTTCATATATGTTCTTGAGCAGTCCTCAGTTCTTCTTGTCGTGAAAAGAGGCCTACAGTAAGAAATTTTAGTGTTACGGTATTCAATAGTTGAGATACTCACCGCCATAAGTGTATTTGGCTATAGATTCCAAACACCTCGACGAAAGCTTGATTCAAAGGCCGTTCCTCAATTACTTGCAGGAACTCTTTACAAGCTTGTTATCCCCAATTGATGATGCTTTGCTCAAAGCGTTTCGATGTCATTCAGTAGCCAACGAGTATTTTGTGGCCATTTGTTTAGTAAGAAGACCTGCTATAATCCAATGCCTGCAAGTGATGTCACCGTTAAGTAAACGACATTCAATGGGTCCGTACGGCTTGAACGGCTTGAAGGTCTCCGGCCATTTTTTGACCTGCTTCATTTCTTTTTGAAGTATCCATGAAGTCCTTCACAGGTGAAGGCAGAATGTAGGAGAAATCCGACATTGGGTTTGAAGGCACACACCTTATTCGCCAAGTAGATCATTAAAGATGAAGCAAACAATGGCACGCTTCGAACGGGGTTTAAACCGGTCGGAATTTTTGCAGCGGCTTACCACGGGATGAGGCCAGATTGACGACGTTTCTAACCTTTACTGCATGTTTCGGCAATGTTGTTCGGGATGCTGTCGTAGCAACAGCTTTGCGAGCAACCGCCAAATTATTCTCACAATCTTTCCTTGTTCTGGAGGTGATGGCAGTTGAGATATTACTCCGAGGGTTTTTTCGTACATCAAAACACTTTGAGTGTGCGGACCGATACCCTACACAATAAAGAGGAGAAATACGGCGCTTACTACAGGAAATAGAGATCAAATAACCCACCACGAGAGCAGAGGCGAGTCTGAACCAGGCTTTTGGATATACAGAATCAATTTCCGTTGCCTGCTAAATAACACGATACGGAAAGACAGGTGATCTTCAAGACAGGCTTTTTTGCGTCTTCCACAGCATCCACGAAACTATAAGAGGAAATCGATCATTTCCAACATGCGCAAGAAGAACGCGCACCGGTTCAATGCTATTCGACAAGTTGCTGCATAGAGAATCGCATTAGTATGAGCATCTAAAAGAATGCCTTCTGAATATCTTGGCTGGACAGCACGATAGTTTTTTTTTTTTTCACGAAAAAGGCATTTCAAGCTTTTGGACATCAGTTTATTTTGGTAGTCATTGTTCATGAAGGGTGGTGGGAATACTTCGCCAATCGACACGCACTGGACAGTGGCAGCACAACCCTGACCAATGAAGAATAACTATCTCATGTGCTTGGTGAGAAGGGATGGTTAGTTTCCGTAGAATCTCAGTATAAAGATGTATTTACGGAATACTTGGATGAAAATGCTATCGCGGCATAAAGGAATGAGGTGGTATATGATCCAGACAGGATTCAAGGTTCGACGAGAGCTCGGAAAGGTATGACTATGGTACATGGCAATGAAGGCGTGCCGGTGGAGAGCAACTTGATGTTATGATCAATGAATGAAGCAAAATAAACCCTCGTCTATCCCATGAAAGCCATTTCTGTCATTCTCCTGGTCTCCTCGTCTTCGATATGACTAGTCTCGAACAAAATGCTGCCCCGGCTGTGGATAGTGGGACTTAGCGCTTGTCGTATGGATTCTACATGAGAGTTTTTCGAATTTGCACTCTGAGCAGATATCGAAGAATGACTAGCCAGCGAAGCGGGTACGGTGGGAGAGGGAGGAAGAGTTGATGTATTGAAGGTCAATGAGTGACTTTTTGTCGGCTTGCGGGTTAACGTACTGACAACGGAATGTCGAAAATTGGCGAGAGAGCCTGATCTACTCATCTTGCCGACAACTTTTGCCGAGCTGGCTTTGTGAGCTCCGGTGCTAGGTACAAAGGAAGGTTGCTTGCGCTTCCCGTTCGTGGACGCATATTTTGCTTGGGATGGAAAAGAAGAAACCATGTCACCTGTTTCCTGGTCAGGAATATCATCATTGATTGGAATCACTAATCCATGTCCCTCTACGGGACTTTCGATGATAACTGGTACACTGGGTTCATTGGTCCAAGTTTTCGCCAATGGATCGGGTCTGAATTTGTGTGTCGTGTAACTATAAGGCGACTCAGAAGTTAGCTGGGATGAAGTGGCGAGTGATGGTGCGGCGATTGAACCAGATTCGTCTGAATCAGAACAATTATTGATGATCACAGAAGGACGACTTCTGTTTTGTAATTTTGGAGGAGCTAGCGCACCATCTGAGGAGCACTCAGTGGTGGAAGGTAAAAGTGAGGTGACAGGTGACCCCGGAAGTAAGGTGTGAGTGTGGGATAGACTTGGCTGGGCCAAATTGGGATGCGAATTGACTCCTTCGGGTAAGGACTCTGCGGTGATAGTAATGGGCGGAGAAGTTGCCGGACCGCTAGACGGTGGAAGGAGCTCATCTACGTATGATAATTCAGATGAGCGTATGCTAGATTCATCTTCAAGAGGTGAAGGAGGTAGCGGGATATATTCTGGGTCCAAAGGGGTAGGAGGTAGCTCGCGTGTGGGGGGTGGTTTTGCTTGGGCAAGATGAGCACGAGACAAAGATTTCCGGATGGAAGACGTTGGTTTTGGAGAAGGTGGAGGTGCACTGTCCCTCTCCAACAATCCATTGGCATTTTCCGCCTTCGCCGGGTGAACAGTAGCTTCTAATACAGAATCAGAGGACTCGTCTTGGTCTGCTGTGTCATTTGGCTTGATCTTAGCCTCCCATGCTTGCTTGATCCGGTCTGCCTCGCTTAAGCCATCGGCGTACACTATTTGTGGGGCAGGAGCTACGGATGGTATTTGGTTATCCTGCTCGCGTTCTTGGGCGCTCATATCTTTCGGAGGAAGAAGCCCTCGCTCACGAAGAGCGGCCTCGCGCAACTGCCTTGAATGAACTGAAGGAATGGGGACATGAGGTGCAGGACGTGAACTTTGAGAAGGTCTCCTGAAGGTAGTAGAAAGTCGCTTTGCAATCGTTAATGACCGATTTGGACGACTACGATTAATACATGAGCAGTGAAAAATGTCGAGAAATTGAGAACGTACTCGTTGTACAATTGTGTAGCATTCTCATTATCTATAGGTCCTGTTTTTTCGTGTTGAATGGCCCTGATTAAAAGAAGTATGTCAACCTCGATGGAAGCATGCGATTTCAAACGACGGGGGAGTATTTACCTTGTAATGGCTTTTCGTGATTCAACTTTTTCGTTGTCCGGATACCCAAGCTCCGGGCCAGCATCAGACATAGGTTTCGATACATTTTCGCGGATGTTGGCTCTCGAGGTCGACTTTGACAAAAGCCCAGAGATGAATGAGATTTTTCCCTTCATTGAGAAGGACTTGAGAGATGATGGATTAGACCTTGTCGGAGTGCCCTTGCCTTCATTGAAGAAGGCAGGTCGTGGGGGGCTGGTATCTTGCGTGAACATAACGGACAATTGTGGACGCTAGGATGGATCCAAATCGGTGAGAGTTTCAACACTTGCTAATACGCGAACAGTCTTCAGATTGACCAATTATTGTCGAAGTCGGAATAGTAGTAGGATGGATACGGAGAACCTGATGTTCACGGCAGCTGTAAAGGGAGAAGGAGAAGAGAAAATTGGATCTTGCATCTTCTGGTACTTTTATACACACGCATACATTCGCTACAGTCGGGTTTCGGCGGAAAGCACTGAAATTCTGTTCCAGAGTGATCTGGGGAAATTGGCATTCACCTCGTGACCATTTGATGCGAAGCATTTGAAAATTTTGGGATCGAGATCTCTGTTTATTTTCCCCAATTCACCGAATGCGGATAATGGTATGTATCAAAGGAAGTTGGCAAACTGGGCAAACAGATTTATGCATACCTGACATGTCCCACTTCGAAGAATAGTGTCTGAACTTTCGCAGTCCGAGCGAACAAGAATCGGACCAGCAGCTCTCGCATCCGAGTTGTCCTTATGTACTTCAGGTAACTAAGGCATGACGGAGCTAATTTTTATCTGCTTCCGCTTCCTCCAACAACAAGTTGAAAAAATATGCATCAATAAGATTCTTCCGAAGCTGAAGCTGTTTAAGGGCGGATAGCTTTTTTTTTTTTTGCGCCGCCCTGCCCTTTTCCAATCCGCCACAGCTCACTGAATACTGCCGCTCAAAAATGCACATTCAGAGACAATGTTTCGCACAATTTTCATGTCTCTAACTAGTCAAACCCTCAGACATAGACACCTTTTCTTCAACCCGGTTTTCGTACGTCAGAATCTCCGAGTGTACGCCTTTGATGACTGGAAATAACACGGGAAATTTACATCAAATCTACCTGAACAACGAGTTACGAAACCCGGACTCACAAGTTCACCACAAATACTGGCTTTGGTGGTTTGGATACAGTACATACAATAGTTGAATATATTGCCCGCCGGAAAAATTAAGGGCTGTGAAAGAGTGTGAAGCAGTGTGAAGGGAACGCGTCGGTCGAGAAGGCGTCGGCATGTGTACTCAATAGAGTTTGTATGCATAGGTAGCGCTGTGAAGTCCTTCTCCTGCATCGTAGTCATTGAGGAAACATTTCGATTCCTTGTTGTCTGGTGACACCCAAATATTCAAATACAAATCCCTGTATCAATGCTTCCGGAATCGGCGCGCAGGATTGAGTATGAGATCTCTTGCGGCCACATATCGTGCTGCGGATCAGCTTTGGAAGCCAACTTTTGCCCCGAAAATCATTGTACAACCTGCTCCCCAAGCTTGCTCCTGGTTGGATCCAGCTCTCTTCGAACCAAAAAAATTCGAAATCTGTTTGCTCGTCTCGTGACCAAGTTCCTAGCACTCTGCGGTCTTCTACGAGTCAACATTCTACGGTCCCTTTCCATGAAATTCACCCATGAGATGTTCATCATAACGGAAAGGATGGTTCCCACGGATGAAAGAAAATTAGAACCCGAGGAGAATGACCAACAGACAGCAACAATACTAAATGAAACTCTTTTAGTGCACATCACACATGAATTGGCGTAGACTGTCGTACGCCTCTTCAACACCTAGCCACACGCCTCAATCATGATATATCTTTGCTCGGCTACTTCTAGCTACTTCTGCACACTCGATTCCCAAGCCTTGACACGTCCCCGGTCCCGCATTTGACGGACCATCTCGGGTGAACAGTGGAAGTTTGGGCATAAATTACGACCCTAAGCAGAAATTTAGTGCCCGCTATGGTCCACCATCTTCCCATCTAGCTCAAGCTCCGCGCGGCAGATCATTCTATACAGCCTGGACATTCACATGCACAACGTTGTGAATTTCTCTCGATATTGCATGCCTATTGAACGCTACTTCATTACAACCGAGACGGTTCGAATGGTTTGTAACATTCCTTCTGTATGTGCACGCTGACGGTCATATTCCTTTCGCCCTTCAAAATCCCAGCTGTTCTTTCCGTGCTCTCCAACCTGCTAGTGCTGAGACATCTCCGCGACATTGTATGCATGCCCCTCGTCCCTGGATTCCCCTAGGGCCTTGCTTGTCTGATCATTCTATACCAGCTATCAAATACATGATTTACTGCAAACTAATGAATCATCACCAACAGAAGTGCTTTCACTTACAGCCGCAGCATTTTGAGCAACAGGACTTATGTGTGAAAAAATTTGAATTCTGACCTATCATACCCTCACAAGTATATGAGTGATCAAGATATTGGCTGCAACTTAGATGGAAATGTTCATCTCCGAGGCGTGGAATTGAGTACGAGTGTTATGAAGCAGTGCGGTTTATGAAGCCTGCCTGATATGTGATATATCTGAGAAGTAGCCACAGTCTAGAGCTTTTATTGAGGACGGAGATGGGACCTAACATTTTTCAAAGCGGAAGTGAATGTTTGTTCCTTGAACATGCCGGTTTTGTGTAGATTTCAGGAGAGAAGATAGAAGCATGCGCAAGGAAAGCTGATGTTTATATGAAGAATAGGAATCCGTACTGTGAAAGAGCGATTTGAAGGAAATCGGTTGGCACTTATTATTTACATAAGGCGCTAACATATCACTTCCGGTACATAGCCGCCTACATCTCTGATTGAACGCCTTCATCGCCGTCAAATGGCTCTTTATTCTTACACTAGCTCCTCAAAATCTCTTACGATACCCCAAGGGAAGACAGAATTCGAGATCCTCAAAGATTCACACAAGTACGTGTTCAATTGTCTTCTCTCTATACATGAAGCACACACATAATCTTCTACCTAGATTCCTGCGTAATGAAGAAGATGACGAGAATAAGCTCTCTTGGGAAGAGAAATTGGCGTCCAAATATTACTCAAGTCTGTACCGGGAGTTCGCTGTCTGTGACCTTAAGCACTACAAATCTGGAAATGTACGCTGTATACTCACTTAGTATGCTGATTGTCTAATGAACTACTCTTATTATTGCCCGTGCTATATGTGGCGTTCTTTGTGACGCAGTTCGCGTTGAGATGGAGGACAGAAGATGAGGTACTCGCTGAAACCGGAGAATCCACATGCGGAAACACGCGCTGTAAACACTACAACCATGGTCGTCCTGAGGGCAATAAGCCTCCGCTGTCGACGCTGGAACTCCCATTTGCGTACTCGGAGCATGGAGAAAACAAGACTGCATTAGTCAAAGTGGTGTTATGTGCGAGGTGTGTAGACAAATTGATGTGGAAACGAAGACGGGGTAAGGATGAGGGGTCCGGGGCAGAAGCAGACCAACCACACCAGGAGTCGGGACGAGCAGAAGTTAAAGAAGAGGAGTTGGAACTAGATTTGCTTGAAAGTGACGGAAAAGATCCCAGTAAGAGCCACCGAGTAAATGATTCTAGCGGCAGACATACGCGGATTGATCGTTGGGATAAGGAGGATAAGAAGAGGAAAAACGACTGGAACAAAGCTCGAAGGTCTCGTTCACATTCACGCTCACGTTCACCACAACCTCACGCAGCGCGAAAGCGATCCAAACACACTTAATGTTGTTTACATATTATTTATCGGCCAGCGAAGGAAGCTGTAGTCCTAAGAGGAGCGTAACGGTGCGAGGCCAGAAATCTCTGCCACCCTCCATCCCGAATAGCCTTGTTTCGATAGCAGTACTCAAGCAATTGGAGGGTATCGATATAACAGATACATACGGATTGCGTAAGTGAGTGATACGATTGATAGCGAGAGGTGAAAATGGAAGTAAAAGATGGTTCATGCCCAATTGTCAATTAGCGAGTCCCGCATTTCTCCAATAACAGCCGTAGAATCTTGTCCTTGTAATTCTGCGGACGATAATTTATAATTGACACCACGAGGAGTGGTCTGCACTCACTGAAGGTCGCTTCAATCACGCTGATCTCCGTCGCTGTCGTCTCGAGCCCGGTAAAAGCACACCAATCATTGACCACTAGCCCTGCACCTATGACATCTGAGCCACGGTTCACCGTTCCTGCCTGGTGTATGATGTCAAGGACAGATCGAAAGAAATTGATGCATCCGAGCTTACCACCAACGGTATTTGCAGCAAACTACTCAGCTCGTCTTGATCCTGAACACTCGTCTTGGGGTGCACAAGGCCTCCCTGGTTTGTGATAGCACAATAACTGCCTACTAAGACGTTGTCTGCTATTGTCTGCCGAAATACTTCGACTTTTAGAACATCAGCGATGATTTCCTCTGTCTCTCGGTCGACGTCAGGGTGCACGAGTGCAACATAGTCGTTACATGCAATCACGTTTCCGAGAGCGGATAATCGCTCTTCAACTCTCTGGATCGCTACAGCATCGGGTAAAGAGTTGCGCAGATGTTGCAATTCCTGATCGGTTGTTGTTGATGGAACAAGCAGTCCGTGACGATTGCCTGTGTAGGTTGGCTGATAAATTCACGAGATAGAATCGTGACATGGAATCGAAACGTACCCGCGGTTAACCGTCCTATGATTCGTGTTCCACCAATACTAGTATGTACGATGGGAATGACATCGCCAAGCTCACTTTCAAAAGCGGAATAAAAATTTGTGCTACCCTGAATAGCTGCCAGGCAATAACTGTTCGTAAGTTTTGAGAATACGCCAATGTCACTGCTGTTCTCAAACTGAATACCTGGCGAGAACGAAATTTTTAGCAACGAAAATATTTGACCATCAATTGTGTGCGTACGGGTAGCCATGATTTTTATGTGTTTCGAGTTGGGTTTGTGCGTTTGATTGCTTCCGATAAGCACAAGTGTGAGCTCGAGCAAGCTTCAAGGAATGACGGAGATAGAAGAATGTAGATTGTATGAATCTTTGTAGAAGCGGATGGCTTTTAAATTTCTTCCTACCAGTCATCAGACCGGTCCCGCCGGCCCCGAAAAAACATCCTATGCTTCGTTCCCTACCAAAAAGACTAGCTTTCACGCCAAAACCGTTCCGCGCTGAAACAACAACTCAACGGCGGTCATTGAACGCTACCACAATCCGTTTCTCAGGAACAGTTCCGCCTATTACTCCCATAGAAAAATTGATACTTGAACATGTCAAGGCAAGAGTTTCAATCATCTTATATTGAGCGAACTCAAAGGGAGCAAACAGGCTGTGGGACCGATGTCATACGCGACTTACATGCAATTCTGTCTCTCGCATCCCACGGAAGGATACTATATGAAGTCTTCGAACAAGATCTTTGGAGCACAGGGCGATTTTATTACAAGCCCCGATATCAGTCAAATTTTTGGAGAAGTACGTGGTCGATGGTTAGCACCAAATCAATATTAAGGGAGAAGTAGATGATTGCTATTTGGTTGCTCTCGCAATGGGAATCTGCAGGTTGTCCTTCGAGATTGCGACTGGTTGAGCTTGGTCCTGGAAGGGGAACGCTAATCACAGATGTGCTGCGTGTGAGTATTTGCCTCATTGCTTCAGATTACTGCGATGACGATAATTGTGTGTATCTAGGTCATCACAGCTATCACGAAAAAGTCATCTCAACCAATGACCATCCAAGTTGATTTAGTGGAAACCAGTCTTTCGCTCAGGGAAATACAGAGTAAACGTCTGAGTGGTGCACCTGCTTCCATTCAATGGTATAACTCTATTGACCACATAACTCCTTCCAACGGCTCGTTCACCATGCTTGTGGCTCATGAATTCTTTGACGCTCTCCCTATTCACGTATTTCGAGTGAGTTGTTTTTGTCTCTCAATAAGGACTCAGCGATTTATTGGTGTAGAAAACCGACGAAGGATGGAAGGAGGTGATGGTATCCTCTAGAGTGACTGAGTCCGACGAATCAAATTCGGAACAATATCCTCGCCTGCAACACGTCCTTTCTCCAGAAAAAACCGCCATTTCAACCATCTTTGGCAATTCTTCCTCGCGGTTTCAGTCTCTTCCCGTTGGCTCTGATCTCGAGGTTTCACCAACTTCGTTCAGACTCGCACGTAAAGTTGGTGAATTACTGGCTAAGCATACGCAAACGGGTCCGTCGCTCGGTGGTTGCGGTCTCATCATTGACTATGGTCGTGACCATGCTTTTGGACACTCTCGTAGAGTGAGCATTAATAAATTCAAAAATGTGACTTGGACACTCAAGATGCAACAGGGCTTCAAGAACCACCAAATAATGGATGTATTTCATCGTCCGGGAGAATGTGATCTTACTGCCAATGTCGATTTTGCTTACCTCAAAGAGTCCATGCAAGATCTTGTTCCTGTCCATGGACCCATAACGCAAAAGCTGTTTTTGACCCAGATGGGTCTTATGGTACGTCTGGACCGGCTGTTGCAAAGCCATCAAGGTGATCAGACCACGAGCGACCGTATCCTAGAGGGGGCAAACCGTTTGATAAACCCCCAGATGGGTGAAGAGTATTCGGTCATGGGGATCAGCACTACTGGAGGCCCCGTTCACCCGTTCCATCTTCTATCAGATGCTTCGAAATGATAATGCTCCTCTGAGGCCCAGCATCTTCCTCGATGTAGTTTCCAATGACTGCAACCAGATACATTATTGCCATGGACCAGCTAGATAGCTTCACACGAACCATTATATTTGATGTTGTTTCAACAGCGTTTATCTGCGTGGATTGATGATAGAACTGATACTTCAACCTGCTCAGTACCAGGATAATAAAAGAGTGGAAGGATTATCAAACGCCGGAAATGTATAGAACACTGTAGATGCAGAGTACTAATTCGGGCAGGTATGTAAGATAGTTCAGGAATAAAACAAATAGCGAAAGGTTCAAAACAAGTAGAGAAAGAACACTGGTCGACTGTCTGATGCTGAAAAGAAGAACGATAATAATGTTCTTGAGCAGTGGAAGATGTAACAAGCAGACGATACAAAGTTTATGGGCAATGTGACGAGTATACAGCTACCGTGCGCCGTAGTTGTCGTACACCGCCTGCGGTCCCGGGGAAGCTCTACCCATCGCCATCGGTGGTGCGGGTGATGGGCCTCGCATATCATACATTGGAGCTGGACTCATCCTACCCATCATACTCGGGCCTGGGCTTGCTCTGCCCGAGACACCAGCTGCACCCATTTGCGTCATGGGATATGCTTCGCCAGGATGAGGACCCCATTCTGAAGCGGGCTCGTTGAATGTACCTGGGACAGGTCCTCGGTAAGGATCGTAATAGGCGGCGCTCGCGGTAGGGTCATCTCTGTAAGGAATGGGCTGGTTTGGATTGAGGTGGGGAAGAGGAGGCACAGCGTAGGGGTCATTCCCAAGGTCAGGAGTAGAATAATTCGTGTGCGTATTAGTAGAAGGAGCACGTGAAAGGGAAACCTCAGAGCCAGTGTCAAATCCGGATCGTCCTGTGTTATGTACGGGAAGTGGGTGCGAATCTCCACCATCGGATGAATGAGCGTTCAGTTCAGGCCACTTGATGGCTTCATCTGATGATCATAAAATTTAGATGGTGCGGTATTTAAATCGCAGGACTCACTATCATCGAAGTCGCTGAAGCGTTTCCTCGTAAACTTCCAAATGAAGAATGATATGATACCCAGCACAGCTACGCCGCCCGCGACTGACAGACCAATGATAGATCCGGTGCTAAGCCCACTGCTGTCATCGTCGTTGCTGGTATCGGCGCCAGAAGTAGCCGACGAAGATGCAGATGCACTGGTAGCGGATGTTGGTGGTATGGTTTGTGTAACGACAACGGTTCCACCCTCAGAGTCAATCGATGTTACAACAGACCGCGTTGGAGCAGCGGTGGAAGTTTGCGTATTGTCTGGTGTAGTTTGAGCGCTCGTCTGAGAAGTTTCACCGGCAGAGGTTGGGGCAGTTGCTGAAGTAGGAGTGGCTGATGTGGCGGATGTTTGTGAAGTAGCCGACGTAGAAGATGTGGAAGATGTGGAGCTAGTCGTAGCTGAAGTAGCCGACGTTGCAGAAGTTGCGGAGGTTGCCGAAGTAGCTGAGGTGGCTGAGGTGGAATCCGTGCCAGTAGGAAGAATATCAATACGAGCTACCAGGTTCGCCTCATGCGCAGCACTCGCAGAATGGACAAGGGCAAAAGCGAGAAGACATGAGAGGAGCAATGATCTGGATCCCTTCATTAGTATGCAAGATGGCTTCAAAGCCAGAAAAATATCCCGAGTGGAAGGAAAAAGGTAGTTTTCAAATTCAACGTCCTGGCGTGAAATGGGAAAGGACAAGTGAATCTAAAGAAGGCGATGAAGAGAAAGAGAATCCAGGTTTGTTGCCGCGTTGCTGTGCGCTGTGAGTATGTGACGGAGCTGTGACCTTGTACGATAAATATTATGTAACTATAACAGGTAGTGCCGACTACGAAAAGCCTCTTGGGGTTCTAGAAAACTTCCAGTCAGAAGTAAGTAGCATATATCTGAACACCGCTTACACGCTTCCTTCGCTGAAAACTTCAGTACTTACAGGTATTTTTTCAACTCAGCTTACCATCTGCCAAACATTGCCAAGCCCATCTTTCCCAAGAAAGTAATTTCAGGCTTCCTAACAAAGTAATTTCCGCTCCGAAAAAATAAATTTTGAACGGATCAAAAGGATAATCAAATTTCACGACTTGCGACTTCACGAATGGGAAAGTATTCTCGTATCTACATATCAGTTTCGTCGTAAGAGTAAGAGGAGCATCAAGAAAGGCCAAATTGAAAAGCTCGTCCGCTGTTGTGTAGAGATTAGGATTATAATTTGCTCTAATCTTTGTCTTCCTGAATCGACGATCCAGATCAATCAGACTGCATGCGCTCCACATACTCTTCTTCTAACTATCACAACTCACTCAACAACCTCTTCATTACGAGCTTTGGATTCTGTATTTTTCTTGAATATCTGCATGGAGCTTTGGTCATTTCAAATTTAGGAAAATGCTGATAGTGAGCGCCGCCGTTAGAACACGCGGAGGCGAGCCGATCCGTCTCACGCGTATCACGAAATCGTACGTAGCTTTTCGCCCCTTTCATGTCCTGCGCTGGCCTCTGGTGATTCACGCTTTTACACGATGCTATTTTCAAGGAAGGATATCTTTGTGAAAGGCCGAAAGCCATTCAATGTTGCTTCTCGGGTCTTCAACGTATCCTCCGCGACCGCTTCGTCGGCGTTCGCCAAGGGTTGGGTTCGAGGAATAAATAAAACTTCCTCCATTCTGAGGACTGTGAAAAATGAAGGTCTCAGACGGGCGTACTCCACGAAGAGTACCGGAAATGGAAGCAATAGTGATTTCAACCCTAGCTCGATTGGAAAAGGACTTCCGTTTCATCGTGCGTGCTTGTGCTTTCTTGATTCTCTACTTGTTCATTCCGCTCTTCAGGCAGAGTAATAAACGCATGGACGCAGACTCCCACCAAATGGTATCCCATCCCAATAGCTGTTGGCGCGATATTACTGGTTGTAATTCAATATCGCAGGAAACGGAGGGCCTCTTCTTCTCCCCAGGTCGATGTGGACCAGGATGGTGTGGAAGTAATCAAACTCAAAGGACCATGGCAGGTATATGAAAAGACTCTGACTGTCATTCCTGTTGCTGATAGTACAGCGCTCAAACAGGTGCACGTCCTCGGCGCATTACCTCTTCGAAATATGTCTCGGCTATGGGGATATCTTAATTCACTAGAACTACCACCATGGTTCCGGCCTTTTGGATTTCGCGCTTATGCTTTGGCCTTTGGATGCAACTTGGAAGAAATAGATGAAGAGGACTTGAAAACGTATCGAAGTTTAGGCGAATTTTTCTACAGAAAACTCAAAGATGGTGTAAGGCCAGTTGATGATGCTGTATTGGTATGCGATTGAGTTTTGTGGAATCTTATTGCTCAAACATTTCCATACAGGTTAGCCCTGCAGACGGCCGAATATTGCATTTTGGAATTGTGCAAGGTTCACGCGTTGAACAGGTCAAAGGTATAACTTACTCACTTGACGCACTTCTCGGCGTCGAGCGTCCCGGAACACCTCCTGCAATTATCGCTCCATCTCACCGCGACTCTATGCCTGTAGTTGACGATCAAGAATTTGCCAATGTCAACGGTATAGAATACTCGCTTGATCAACTCCTCGGAAGTGGAACTTCCACTCCTTCGACTCCTACACATTCTTCTCCTAGCCATCCTAAAAAATTTGGTTCACAATTTGATGCATCCGTCGTTGAATCTTCACTCCAGGAAACACTCGCACACGATACTTCCGTCGCGCTTGAAATGGGCGTCAAGCCCACCTTGGAGCGCTCTCTTAGTCGCGCATCTGTAAAGCCAGGAAACGCACTTTTCTTTACGGTCATTTACCTTGCTCCGGGTGATTATCATCGGTTCCACAGTCCTACCGCTTGGGTTGTCGAGAAGAGGAGACATTTTGTTGGAGAGCTGTTCTCTGTTTCTCCGTATATCGCAAAACGGCTGGAGAACTTGTTCGTCCTAAATGAACGTGTAGCTTTACTTGGTAAGTGGAGATATGGATTCTTCGGTATGGTGCCTGTCGGTGCTACCAATGTGGGAAGCATTAAAATAAATTTCGACCAGGTAATTATCGTCCTGTGATACTTTCAAACCTCACTTCTTATCGATCGACAGGCACTACGGACGAATGAACGGGGTCGACCTCCTCCTGCGGGTACTTACACAGAAGCAGTTTACTCTGAAGCATCACCAATTCTCAACGGGCAACCACTCCTCCCTGCACAGGAAATGGGCGGTTTCTGCCTCGGAAGTACAATTGTTCTGGTCTTTGAGGCACCTCGCGAGTTTAAATTCGCCATTAAGGGGAACCAGAAGGTCAAGGTTGGTCAGAGGTTGGGAGATATTGAGAAGACTAAAACGGAGTAATCACCTGTATATTGGCCGGGTTGTGAAAATGCGATGAATGGGGCGACTTCATGTATCATACTACATTAGACAATGTCGATATCGAAGTGCTTGCTCAACGGAAGTTTGTTAGACGATGTTTTTAGAGCCAGGCGAACTAAATCGGTAGATATGTGAAAGAACGAGTTCCGGAACAAACCCTCTTGCTTACCACCATCATGGCCAGCCAACCATTACCTCTCGAAGCCCGGCTAGCTTCATCGCTAAGAGATCCAGACCGACCACGTTCGGTTCCTCCATTAACTACATCCGTGATCAATCCCGAACGAGATCCACGTCGGCCTACTTCGGTTGCGTTTCGTCGTAATTTCAATGCTGCTCCATTAGCCTCTACTTCGAGATCATCAACTCCAGGAAACTCGTTAGACCTCATGAGCTTTCTGCAGCGCTCAGGTCCCTCCATAGTAAAGACAAGGACGGGAAGTGTTCTATCTAGGGGGTTCATATTGAAGACTGATTTTTACCCTTCTGGTACGTAGTCTTGCTGTGTTTATGTGGTCAAAGCTTGACTGTCTCTTTAGGGCGTGCGTTAGAGCTGGAAATGAATCTTCATGGAGCACCGAACTTCAGAGCTCCAAGACAAGGAGATCTCAACGTATTTGGCGTAGCTCAACCCCGTACTCAAGGTTTACGCGCAATATTGTCTGTTTTGCGCTGCAGGCCAAATATACCTGATCCATCGCATGTAGTGTGGTTCTCTACTCGAGAAGAACCTATAGGTGCGTTGAAACCTTACTTTGAAGGAGGGATGCGATAAGAATGCTTTGAAGTGGTCTTTACATGAATCATCATACCAATCGTTCCGCTTATTCATGATTGCCTTGTTAGTATACATCTCTGGCCGTCCGTTTGTCCTGCGAGACTCTGCACAACCTCGACGAACATTGTCTATGTCAGATCGCGCAGAAAATCTCGAAGCGATTGAACTTCGTTTAAAAAATGATATATTACAGGAGGCTGCGAGGTACTTTCTAGCTATACGCCCTTATTCACATCGCTCAAAGACAACAGATACGGAGGACTTGTCCTGACCCATAACGAAGTCGCGGGTAAGCTACTTTTTCCAATGCTTAAACGTACTCTTGATCACAATTGAAGTTGCGGATGTCACTATTGAGGGAGCTATCTTACCCACCTGGACTGCTGTGGACGCCAACAATGTGAAAACCTCAATAGAGTTGTGGACAGATATGAAGGAGAACGGCTGGAACGTCGATGTAAAGCTCTCCTTTTTCCCGTCGTTCCAAATCCTGACCTCGTGCTGAACAGTATCATCGCATACCTATTTCCCCGGATAGACCGATTGAAGACAACTACCTTGACGCGTACTTGCGCGTGATCAAAACAACAGACCCACTGAAGACTGCGCTAGTCTTCTCATGTGGCATGGGTGCTGTTCGTACGACTTTTGCAATGGTTGCTGCTTGCCTAGTGAGGCGGAGGCAGCTCGTTCTGAGAGGCCTACCAGATCCCTACGGGGTGAAATCGTCTGGTCCGCATCCTTCTTCTCTGCCCGGATCTGGGATCTCAACAGTGAGTCATGTATTCGATCTCCTTTGTACAGCTACCGAAATGCCTTTCGTTCAGCCTCAACCGGTAAGCTGGATGAGCGATATATGCATCATCAATTCTCATGACTGTGTAGCAATCAGATCGCCTCGCAATGATACTGGAACAAGCAAATGTCCAGCAAGATCTGAGTCGTTCTTTACTCAAGCTAACATACCTATTACAACAGAGTTAATTCCCCAAATATGCCGCTTAAAAATTTACTCATATCAGAATATAGGTCTTCAGGATCCCACTTCTCAATCTGCTTTACAACTACTCATCACCGAACCAACATTACTCGAAAACTTACGGAAAGCTCATATGGGCAACTACGGCATCATACTCAGTTTGTTAGGGTGTCTGGATGACGGTCTTCAGGCCAAGAGACTCGTGGATCGAGTTATTGACGCCAGTAAGGAGTCTCAAAGTGTAATGCAAGCTCCTACTAATTTCCGTAGACGATCATGTGTCGCACCTGCGAGAGGACATTCTAATGCACCGGATCAAATACGCTCTGACCACCATGGAGGCTGAAAAAGGAGAGGCAATTATTAAACGGGCTGGGAAGGCAATCGAGAAATAGTAGGTGATACTTTTTCGGATCAAAGGTGCACTCACCCTCAACTCTCTCAGCTTTTTTATCATTGCGTTTGCTAGTTTTGTCGAAAGCAGTTCAGCTGATTTCAGCCAAAGCTTCTCTGACTGGCTGATAGTTAGAACAGAGATCTGGAAGTGCGTCCTTCCTCCTTCATGTTAGTCCAGAGAACAATCAATCGCTCAATGTCGCGGTCTTGCCTTCAGTCAGGTCAAATTTCTACGAAAGTCAACAGGTTCAGTCTTGAATGTGTTTGCTCCTGTGAGCGACCTCTCCGCACTGTCTCGGAGCGGCCTTGACGGACGAGTTGTGGTCGCTGGTAAAAGAAACGACGCTGCTATTTCCGGTGGCCAGATTCTGGGAGATGAATACTCTACACACGTCATCAAGGTGTGGTTCATCCTTTTCTCCATCAAGTCAATTGTTCCATCTGTAAAATATAGAACCGAAGTGGTATAATCTTGCGAGAAAGGTTTGTCGTTTTTACCCGGAAGATTAAACCTCATTTGCGTGTTGCAGTACACTGCTCAAATCTGATCTATGGATTCGCGAGTCCCATGCCATTAAATACGATATTCGGGGCGCTATCAACTTCCGTCGAACTCCTGGCACCAACATATATGCTCTCAGTCAGCCTGCAACGGAAGCTATTGACGAAGTCGTACGTCGAGTGAAAGTGGATAACCCAGCTGCTCGGCGAATCGTTTGGATTACTTTACGCGAAGAGCCTATCGTATATGTTAATGGTGCCCCGTATTGTTTGAGGAGGGAAGGCTTTTCGTTAAGAAATATGAAAGGTGCGTTTTCATCCCTGTTTGTCTACTAACATTGACTCTCTGTAGACTATGGTGGCATCTCGGCATCTCGTTTGGAAATATTGGAAGAGCGACTTCGGGACGATATCATTTCAGAATTGAACATTTTCGGAAGAAAGTAAGTTTCCGAATATTCCTTTCCACGTATACCGTTCAAACTCTACGATTAGGCTGCTTCTACATTCAGAGACCGAAGACGGAACAGTGATACCCGTCTGGGAGGATGTAGATCCTGCCAACGTCGTGGTGCTTCGAGATATCATGGAAAGCAGGAGGGACACGTTCGGCGTGGAACTCGTGTATGATCGCATTCCCATTACTGCCGAACGCCCACCAGACTTTTCCGACCTCAATGAGCTGATCGATGTCGTACTGCGCTGTTCCAATGATACTCCTATAGTGGTGAATTGTCAACTCGGAAGAGGGCGAAGCACACTCACTTCTGTATGACCATTGCTTTTCTTTGAGCATATGGATCCATAGCTTACAATATTCCTCAGATCATACTTACGTTGATCAGAAACTGGCTTGATTCCAACAGACCTAAGACGCCCACGACGCCCCGAATTACTGCGATGTTTAATCTTTCGTTGTCCTCGACTGTAACTGGTCCTGTTGCCGAGAAGTCGTCAAAATCGCGAAACTCCTACCAAATTGTCAATAGTTCGTATTGTGTTGCGTTCGACCCTTGGTTATATTAGCTGATATGTTTCTGCTAGATCTGCTGAGAGTTTTTCGAGGGGGAATTACCATAAAGGAGACTGTTGACAATGCAATCGATCAATGCGCAGTGGTCTATAACCTTCGGGACTCGATTGAAGAATCCCGAGTCCAGGCTGAACAAGCCACCGATGACAAACAAAAACGGGCCCACGCCCAAAAAGGTTCGAATAGGCAGCTTTGACTGTATACAAAGGCTCATAGAATTCTGCTTAGCATTGCAAAACCTTAGAAGATATTTTGAACTGATAGTGTTCCAAGCCTATCTCCAATCCACTCCACCAAACACTATGCAGGACTTCGAAAGCATCGAAACATTTGTAAAGAATCGCCCTGGTGAGTTTTGTGGTAACACCCAAAAATCGAACTCATGATGGAATTTGCCATTGTTCTAGTCATTAAAACCTTTGAACGCGAACTTATGGTGGATGGAATGAATGCTCTCAAGCCTCTCCAACGAGCAGATCTGGTTGAAGGAATGGCTCATCCAGATGAAGTTAAACAAGTTGTAATGAACCGATCCGGCGACATCCTGTCGGCCTCAACCATACTCAAGAGCGACTTCTTTTCAAACCTTCAGAAAATGACGTTGCCAGAGTGAGTGCGTACTACATGATTGCTTTGCTCATTTCACGACGCTTCTACAGGCGAATTGAAGGCGCACCCAACTTCCGCCGCGTTCCACTGACTCTACGAGTAAAACCCGCAACTTCGTTTTCATCGCCACTAGAGTCAAGAATTGAACCAATTTTTGAAGGCAAAATGGTTTGTGGGAGGTGAGTTTCATATTTCCGACCATTGTATTGTTGCTTATTGCTTGTTCCTAGTGGCATGCCTACTGTGGAAGGGTAGTTATCCTCGAAATTCACCTTGAATTTTATTCTTAGTGCCTTGTTTAGTCTGAAACGGGCGTTGATCCGAGTAAATGCTGGTCCGGATGGAACTAATAAGGTCTTTTGGACATCATTGAGAGAGGTTCGTATGCTTCAATGGCTTTGCATCCAAAGGTTGAAACTGTCTTTAGGAACCTGTGATATATGTCGCTGGTCGACCGCATGTTCTAAGATTGGTGGACAGACCATTACAAAATGTTGAGTAGGTTGATTCACTTTGTAACTTATTTGTACTCATATCTACGTGAAGGGCGACTGGTGTGGCCACTGCTGTTGTCGAGGTTATGGAGCGTAATTTCAAGAAAGATGTAATCCGTGAATTGCGGTCTGGGAAAGGCAGAATACTTCTACATGATGAGATAGAGGAACGCCCAGGAGTATTCTCTATCATCCCAATCTGGGAGACAGTCGGAGAAGAGGATATCTTGACTCCAAGAGATGTGTTCAATTCTATTGTTAAGGAAGGTTTCAAGGTGTGTAATTTACTATATCTTGAGTGTATCGAGCTTGCTAAGTTGTGGACTTCATGCTTAGATTGATTATGACCGTGTAGCCATCACAGATGAGCAAGCACCGTTACCAGGCGCCCTCACACAGTTATTAGACCGGGTCCGCGC
Organism: Lentinula boryana; assembly: GCA_027886635.1. Taxonomy (NCBI): domain Eukaryota; kingdom Fungi; phylum Basidiomycota; class Agaricomycetes; order Agaricales; family Omphalotaceae; genus Lentinula; species Lentinula boryana. The sequence continues at coordinate 77,589 of MU790599.1, forward strand.
CAACATGGCGGAGGCTGGCGACTTCATCTTCAACTGTCAGATGGGTCGCGGGCGTACGACCACTGGCATGGTCAGCGCCTGCCTGGTTTCGACGATCCTTGGATGGGATCCAGAATCAAGTGCTGAGAATGACTTAATGGCGTTGGCTCAAGATGATATTGAAGAAAGCCAGGAAGACTTCTTTGATTCTATGGATGGACCGTCGGAAGAGGAGGCGTATCGACAAGGTCAATATCCATAATGATTATCGTCACTCCTTTGCTGATTCCAGTTCTTCAGGAGAATACAAGACCATCCTTCAACTTGTTGGAGTACTTTCTAACGGAAAGGTTGCAAAACGCTTGACGGACCGTGCCATCGATCTAATGCAGGACGTTCAAAATCTTAGGAAAGCTGTTTATGAGTCAGTTTTCTCTTGATGCATTCTCATTTTAGCCAATGACGTCCTTCTAGTTTCAAAATAAAAGTCGAAGCTTGCGAACCAGGTACGAAGAAGGAAAAACAAATGCGCAACGTTGCCGTGAATTACCTGTCAGTACATATACTACTCCCTTTGATTCTTGACTCTGATGTTCTTTGCCAGTTATCGATATGGTACTGTCATTGTCTTTGCGAATTATCTCATAGAAATGCGGCAGAGATTGGGACCTGAGACCACGTTCACTCATTGGCTTGAGGAACGTCGGGAAATACGAAAGATCCTCGAGAGGCGCACATTAGACTGAGACTGAAGCCTTTATCTTGTGATGGTATATATATCTACTCTACATGATCTTTTGTCTTGTTTCCTTTCGCTCGATCCTCCAAACACATTGACGCCGAGTAACGGTGTATGCATAGCTAATCCTCAGAAGTCGCAGTATATACACGAGTCCTTCCCGTGGGCCTGCTGTCCCCCCAAGCGCAGGGTCACTTCACGACATTGCAACTTCTCTTAGGCCCAAAGTCCTTTTTCCGTTCAACAGGGAATCCTTCCCGTCTCTTTGCTTTGACTCATAGCTTATTCCAAAGCCGTGACAATGGCTATCACACCACGGTCTATGTTAGTAGGTATTATCAGCGTGGTCATGAAATTTTGTTCTCGTATCTGGCAGGTATATCCTGTGTAAAACAGCTACTCACAAGTTAGTAAAGGCCCATACCTCAGCTCCGGCGACGTGGAGGACCTCTTTCCCCCGCTCCTGCCACTCTTAATAGGACCATCGATAATGTGAGTACATCATATGTTTACTAACTATCGTTTGCCGTACTATAGGTCTTGAGATAATTCCAAGAACGGTCGACCAAGGTATGTCCTACCGGAGAGAAACGGTTGTTGATACCTCTCGGTCACACCCCCCTCGTGTTAATGTGGATTCTGAGGAGAACGGGCCTGTATGTGAATTGTTTGCACCTGAACGATTCTCAGACTTCACTTATTGCATGTATTGCCAGGCAGACCAATGTTGCACGACAGGCTACAGGCTACCCGAAATCCCACCATTTGGATCCCGCTAAACGGCTTGCATCTTGTACATCGTTGTGCTAAAACGATGGCACTGTTAGGTCTATTCCGTCTATTCCGAAATCCCAACCCTAGAGTCGGTGTGACGATTTTGGACAAAGCTCAATGTTCAGATCAGGAACCACCGTCAAGAGCAGCGCGTTGGGGCAAGCGTTCTGGAGAAAATCGATACTGTACTAGAATGCGCCTGCAGAGTTCGTCTCCTTCCACGATGGAATGTGACTTGTTATGTACTTGTTATGTCTGGATAAATGATGATGGTGCATATCAGACATGAATTCTTTGACCCGTGAGAACACAGCGAAATACAGTAGGCTCGTTCGATTATTTGATGTTGCATCAAAAAGTTACTATATAAGGCGATTGTGGCATTTTATGGGTCATCGTTCGAAGAGTGTTTAAGTTGAAACTTATCAGTGGCAGTAATAATGTCAATTCGAGCCTCTGCTTTGCTTGCGCGAGACATTAGGAGTCAAGCTAGTCAAGAACATCGAAGAATGGAAAACCTTACAAAGGGTGACTATATTTAATAACTTTTGATGTAATTTATGAAATGCAAAAGTCTTAATTGAGCACGCCTAATCGCTTCAGTTGAGCATGCTTGATTTCACGAATAATGGCATTGCTCAAATCCATAAGCACGGATTCATACATAGGCATAGAATTATCCCAATATTATGTGATGGACTACAGTTACAAGGACGGACAGTGAATCGGAATCGCCTTTCACGATCGTACCATGATGGCTTCACCTTGCTATGTGTACTACTGCTCTGGACATGGTGCGCTGCTCACGTCCTTACAAAAATTTCGCTGATCTCAAAACACCATTAGGATTTGGACATGGAACTCGAGTTTCTGCATTTGTATCTCAATTCCTTAGTCTATCGGAAGACAGAAGACCACTTGTGCATATAGTCTCTTCTGCACCAAGCCATGTTTTCGGCGACAGCATCGCGCTCGGTGCTCAGTATCGCTACGGAGACTGTATCGATCCTGTAATCGTGCAACCTCTAGCGTGAATTATCCCCTTTATTCGAGTTGCAGAGCTCATCTCAAAGTTGATTAGATACCGAGTTGATCGCCAAAAGAGCATCGAAGTACTCAAGGCATTTCTCAAAAATAAGGAGAAGTTTTTGGAAACCGAGCGCGAGTGGCTAACCAGTGTCAAGGCGAGATGTGTTCTCAGCGATGCTGCTTTCCTTGGTTGGTAAGTGATATGCTAGGTTCAAAGAACTGCTTCAAGGCATACAGTTGACGTACTGGCTTTGTAGCCTCGCTGCGAAGGCCGCCGGCATCCCTTCCATCCTGGTGACCAATTTCACATTTGACTCTGTCTACAGTTACCTTGCGACAGATTTCATCGACGAACATCATTCTATTCACCCAAGTGGTTCTTTATCATCGCCTGATGTTTCTGTTCCTCATTCTCTCATTGAGCCACTCGTCTCTCAAATCCACGCAGGTTATCGCTGTGCCGACCTCCTTCTCCTTCTTCCAGGTCATATACCCATACCCTCATTTTGCAACCAGACCTCGCTTCCTGCAACTGACTGGGTAGACCTACAAGAGAATGATTTCCTTCCAGAGGTCCTCGAGCACCTGTCACGCCTGAAGGAAGATCCATCCAACTGCACTTTACACAATCATATACCTTTTCCTCCCACCACAGCCCTTGCACGGAAGTCTGCGTCGGTACATTCCACACGGAAAGTCATTCCGATGCCTTTGCTCGTAAGACCACCTTCGTCCACGCCGGAAAGGTCTCCATACACTTTGGAAGGTCGAGCACGAATACTAGGATCTGCAAATGTGCCTTCGCAGAAACATGATCCGGAAACAACCAAAATACTCGTAGTATCTTTTGGAGGACAGGTACTCAAATGGCCTGCTAGTAGAACATATTCTTCCGCGGTCACTGCTCAAATTCAAAGTGAGGAACGCGATACCTTGACCATTCCAAAGATCGGATTAGGTATCAACTTGAAGACTTCTAAGGCACTACGTCCTTCTCACACTGATATCCCCAGCTCTGATGCCCTTCCATGTAAAATGCAACTCGAGCACGCTTTCGAAATTGGGGATCATCGTGAAATTGATCCACAACCTATGTTGTCGCCTCGGTTGGCTACGCCTTCACACATCTGGATACCTGGGGCCCCCGCTGTTGTTAATCCTCTGAGCCCCAGTATCTCTTCTCCTAAAAGGATAGGCGTTGCTCAATCATCGCCATATCCTGAGAGGGCGGTTGAAAAGCGGAACGAATCCAAGTCCGGTTCCCCCATTCATATGAATGCCGATACCTCAACTTTCCATCCTCTGATAGATATGATTAACATGCCCGTTTCGCCGAGGGCAGCGGCCGCTGTAGTCATTCCTACCTCTGGAGGATCCCGAAATGAAAATTTTGATGGCGCCGTTGGCTCGGGGCTGGAGAACATGTATTCAGAAGATGATGAATTTACTACGAACGAGACAGAACATCCACAACTCCTCCCCGACTCCTCCTGGATAGCCATAGTATGCGGTGCTTCTGACGAACAACGCTCAGACACCTCAGCTCTCCCAGAAAACTTCTACCTCGCGCCCAAAGACGTTTACATGCCCGACCTGACCGCCATCGCAGATGTTCTCCTCGGCAAACTCGGATATGGCACGGTAGCAGAATGTATAGATGCTGGGACGCCGATGGTGTATGTCTCGCGGCCGCTGTTTATTGAAGAATTGGGATTGAGGGTGCTATTGAAAAAGGAGGGCGTTGGTGTGGAAATGAGTCGGTTGGACTATGAAGGTGGGAGGTGGGTTGAGAGTGTTAAGGAGGCTTGGGAGAAGGCGAGGGTTGCGAAGGAGTGGAAAAGGAGAGTCGAGCGAGGGGAGAAGAAAGAGTACGTAGATAAAGGGATTACAGAGAGGGAAGCCGAGAGTAGGTATATGGCGAAAGTTGTTGTGGATTGGGTGGAAGATTGGTGGCAGGGAATTTGAACTTTCTACATTCAGCATTGCATAGGGCTTGGACAAATAATGGGGTATAGGGGTATAATTCGCTGGACTAAGGATACGAGTACTTGAAAATTACAAACTAGATAATACTATACATTACTCTGCACGCATACAAACCATGAAATTCTGTACTTTACAAGACCTTTTGAGATATAATAAATGAGCACTTTTCGAAATCAAGTGTGTAGATCGTCCAGAGCAACCACCAACGCCTATGACAAATAATATCAGTACTCGATATTTCAAAGTAGAATGATTCATGTCGCTCACTTTGTCCTCCTCATGTTCCCAAGGTTTATTCCCGTACGATAAAATATCTGAACTAGTACTTTCTACGTCCTCAAATTCAAGTTCCTCGTCAGAATTCGATTCAGATTCCCAGTCAAACACCAGAGTTTCATCACAATTCGAATTGGTCGATGAAAAACTGTCGGGTGGTGGAACTTTGTCGGGGCTTGCATTCGGCGGAGGCTTGTCATCAGAATCATTTTTTTTCTTTTTCTTCTTCTTTGACTTGTTCCTATCAGTATTTTGCTGCCTCGCACGTTCACTTTGCTCGTGTATCTTCTTGCGTCGAGCGTCGCGTTGTTCTACGAGTTCACGCACTACCTTAACACGCGCGGAATCGGTCCACCATGAGGGTTTCGAGGTGTCTTCATCGATGATGTACTCGGAAGGGAGATTGTCCTTTGAGTGAGAATAGATGCAAGAGAACGAATCCCATTTGCATTTCCCAATGAGATGATACAGGCAGACATTCTTTCCCCTGGAGGTGAAAAGTGGGATATTTTTGTATTAGCTTTACCGAATTTTGGTCAAGTGGCGAAAACAAACTGACAGATCGTCTCGAATGCTTCGGGTATCCGGGGCATGAGAGAAGAGACACTTTTTGCCACGGCGGCAGCCCAAATGATTATAGAATCTACAGTTTGTGGGGAGTGGTTCGTCTAGAAACACTTGTGTTATGGGCTTCTCTTCATTAGAGGTCAGAGAGATGTGAGATAGTGCTGGCCGGTTATATTCCTCTATTTTGATTGGATGAGTGCGAGTCAACTCGGCGTAGGAACATCCAAGAGTATTTATAACAATATCGCGTTGTCGAAGAGCCTCATCATGGTGTAAGACTTGAGCAGTATCAAGCTTTGGAGGGATGGAGAGAACAGTTTCGAAGTCTATACAAGGTGTTAGTACTGGAGATATCGAAAACAACGGAGACCAACTCACCGACCAGCGCTCCGACATAATGACCAATCCTTCTTCGCGAGTGTCCTCTCTTCAAACGTACAGTGAGATTCGACGGGTCAACCGTCAATACACGGGTAGCTGTTGCTTCGGCCTCTTCGTACCTATGACAGAAGTTGAGATTGAGATTGAGACTGATCGAGGAGAGATGGAGATAGCGCACAAGGACAATTGTATATAAACTTCTATGAGCTTGCTATAGTATCGAATGAGATGTGAACCCTTTGAAGATGAGGACATGGGTGCCAGCTGGAGGATTCTCGGGAGGGGTTGTATAGAGATGTTCTTGATGATAGTAAGGGTCTGTGATTGTTGAATTCAAAGCATAGTTGTGATTTCAAGTGGCAAAGGTCCACGTGCACGAGGGACAGTGTTAGCGGTGGTGGTGGTAGCACTGATAGAACTTGGAGGAAAGCTTTGGCGCTTAGATACTAAATAAGCGCCCGAACACTTCTTCCCACTGTCAGTCAATATGCAAGTTCATTAATGGACCCAATGAAAACTTTGGAGATGGCCGTCTCTCAATTCATATGCGTCCATCGACCTACCTTATATAATCGTAAGTAGTAAGTATGAATGGTCATTCAAAATTTTCTAGGTCCTCTTTATAACGTCATTTTTCATCAGAAAATCAACCGACATCTACGTACTTTTCAGTTTGGATTACATCTTGTATCTACTACAAATCCATACATTTAA
>MU790600.1:0-83835 GCA_027886635.1 Lentinula boryana
ATCTCAATACTCTCCTTTTGGTAATTGTAAAGGTTTTTCAAAATATTCAGCACTAAATTATTTACGGGAATTTTGTACATAAACTCAACATATTAATAGCCTTTTCACTGTGGGAAAAAGGTACAGTCCCCGCAGTGTCCGTTGTAATCGAACTGACTGATACTCTTCAATTACTTCCTTTGAGACTTTGGTTATAAACCATAATCTCAATTCACTCCTATACCTCTAAGACTCTATGGAACCTCACTGGCACAGTCTTAACATGCCCTCGCTTTGCCGTATGGTTCCATGGACATTCAATATGATGAGGAAAGATAAAGGAGACATCCGGAGATCTTTCAATCATAATGTAAACAATGATGAAGGAGGATAAAAGTCCGGACGGAGTTCAGCAACAATCTGAGTTGATATTTAAAATGGAGAACTATCTACAAGATGCTACAGCTTATATACCTTGTATCCTAATTGTTAAAACTACAACAATAAGACTGTGAAGTAAAGCAATAGGTAAAGCAGGTTGTTCCCATTGATTTAAATAAAAGATAATAACATGTGAAGCAATCATATTGGAGGTCTGAATACTCTGGGAGGTTTAATCAAGAACCAGAAAGAAATGAAAAGTACAAAGTCAGACATTGAAGACTGGAACCCTGATGCAATGCAATGCAATTGATTGAGTGATTGAAGGTCTAGAGGCATACCTATAACAGTATCCCCCTGTTAAGGCTTTCACCCTCGAAAGCCTAGTATGAAGTGTATATAGTGAAATAAGAAATGATACAATTGACAGATCGAAATGGCAATCATGAAGAAAATTTGAGTTTATATAGGACTGAGCTGTCTGAAGAGTTCAATCAATATCAACCTTCTGGATAGGGATCTACAGTAGGCAGGAAGGCCACGGTTGAATTTTTAATAGTGATTGTCTATTGTTGTTATGATCATGCACAGATTGTAGGGAAAAAGGTTGGATCGCAGACTATACACACCAAGTTTAGTATAATTTTCATAGAGCAGAAATTTCGGTAGATAATTAATAAATTATCACACAATTCATTCTAGTTGAAAAGGAGAGCAAAACAATAAGTTTTGATTGGACTGAAAAGATAGTAGAAACTATTTGAATCAGCACTATAAGCTACTGAACAGAAAGACTGGTCAATACATGACTGTTATGATCATGTGCACCGGTCATATACATCGCATGTAGCACTTTGCACTGATGAAGTCAACCATACATGATCAAGTCCATCATCAATGTGACACACCAATGATATGGATCAGGTAATCTACTTCCATGATACTTATCCATCTATCCTTCTTATACCATCGCTCCCCCTTCGGATGGGCTATACACCATACCGCCTTCCTCTCCCCATCATATAACAAGGAATATACTTATCTTCATAAGTCCATAATTAGCGCGTCTGGTTGTGGAGATTTTCACCAGTGTCACATACAACCTTATATGCGCATATTCTCTGTTAACCGATCTTCGTTTCTTTTGTTTCTAGGTCTGATTAACTTTTGACCACCCGTCACGACACGGAATTTCCTGAGTTCAATACATACTCAGCGTAACCAGCAAATGACAACTCATGGAGAGCGGTGGCGTCACTCCGTTCACTTTGACTTGTAGTATGACGGAAAGTTACCAAAGGCGGCGGGAGACCGTGTTTGCACTTTATAGAGCGGCATCTACCTGAAATTATGGGAGTTCCGGAAGTCTGGAGGGTCAAAAAAGCAATGGGAGTAGTTACTTGACCAACTCTTTTGAATTGAACTGTCAGGATAGTAGTTCGAGTACTGGTTCCTGGGATTCGCAGACGGAGCAGATGCCCAAGCGTATAGAACGCATACTAGTAACTCAAAGGATAGTGACACAGTACATTCGATTTTTGGTGTGGTAGATGTTTTCTTTCGGGTGAATGGATAACAAGAGAACGGTCTTCCTGATGAGAACTTGAATGGGACGTTCGTTTTATATTATTTTCGCTTCCATCAATAGACTTCGCTTATAAAGCAAGGATTAATACTTCGGATACGAAGGTCTTTCTTCCTTTATTATTGGTCCCTTTGACCTTACAAGGACCATTGCGAGCAACAATTCCAGCCAGATAGTCCAATGCCTATATTTTCAGTGATTTTATTCATGTTTGGTATGATCTTGGGTTGACGAGCCATCGATCTCCAAATTTGTATACAAATCTGCGCTTTGTTGTCTTTCCTACTACTTACTAGCGTCCGACAACGATCCTGGGGCCAATTTCCTTGTAGCTAAGGTCAGTCGCTCTTGACTACCCATTGAAGCCAACAATGACTCTTTGAGCGTAACTGCATGCTTGACATTATAAAAGCCGAACTTTTCTTCCTTCTACTTTCTCAACATTTTCAATCCCTCTTCTCATTGTTCCAGATTATAACACCAGCGACACCGTCATCTAACTCATAATTTCCTACACTATACTACCCACAAAGCCAGGAGCAGAAGCTTCCTAATTTAATGAATGTAAGCCTTATTCTTTCTCATACAGCTTGAATATATTCACCGATTCTGTCATCCCATGTAGAAACAAGGTTTTCCTTCTACTCGAACCATGGACCTCGACCAATTTGCTTCGTTTGGTTTCAGCGGTCAACGAAGTGATAATCCCACTGACACAGGCGACACATTTAACCCAGTGAACTTTTCTCAACGTTCTGCACTAAGCCCAAGACACTCGCCATATCATCTCACCACAACTCATCGGTTTTCTCATTCGCCCACTCGCAGAAGAGTTACATCGAACACTCGTGAACGCTCTAATGCCGTTCCTGATATCATGCAAGGTATTCCGCCCTCCATCCAACGGTACCTTGCTGAATCAACGGCCCAAACTATTCGGCGCGCTCAAAACGTCTGTGAATATGAACAAGAGACACAGAACCACCATCATCCTCAGCCTTGGCCTGTGATATCGCAGCAAGATCCCAATCCTTTAGAAAATGCCTCTCTTCCTCCAGCATCGGGTCCTCAGCGGATACTTCGGCGTCGGAATCGTCTTCGCAGGATGCAGAGTCAAGAAATTCTTGTCCCATTCCGAATCCCAATGATCTCCGGTGGAGACATGGTGGACATTTGTCGAATTACTTGTACAAATCCAGAGTCTTCCGACGAAGCCGTCTTCATTTGTGGTCAAAGATATGACACAGCAGAACGACTGATCCAACATCTTCAGATGGACCACTTTAGCAGCAGCGGCGAGCAGGTTACACCTAGCGTTAATGTATCACAACCTTGCTTATGGCAGGGCTGCTCAGGTGTCTCTACCATCCAGGAGGAGGACCTGATCAACCATATCATTCGCGACCACACACCTTTCCGTATCAGATGCACTCGGTGCGGGGTCGTGTTCAACAAAAGGGCCCGTGCAGTGCTTCACCTGTGGCAATCTCGTAACGGAAGACGGGGAGTTCCAGGTGAGGAGAGCTGGTGTGAATATTGGCAGCGGGGCAGCTCCGGCTCGTGAAAGCAGTAATGTTCACGGTGTACCTCGTACTTGAGATAGACCTATGAAGCCATTTCTCACGAAAGCGAATGCTCCTGCAAGATGACCGCATGCGGTGCATTGCAGACATACCACGACGGTTATTTCAACCTCTGTACTGCGAAGCTTTAGAGCTGAACCTTTTGCAGACATAGACATAGCTGGTCTATTTACATAAATGTAGGCATGGGCCAGGTTAAATGTAGAGTTCTTCGTTCTTGTTCCTCGACGTACAAGAGAGGTTTTCCAACGACACGCAAGTGAAACAGCCAGATGAATTAATCGTATATAACTATTTCACAGCGAACTAAAGACATGACTGACAGTTTATTTCAATGAGCGAAGCCAATGTAAAACTCAGAAGACTCACCTATCGCTCTAAGTGCTACCATACTACGACCTTCTCCGTTGTTAACCCTTCTTTGATTTTTTGCTCTCAACAAAGAGAACGCGTCTTTTTACTGCAAAAGAGCAGATGGCAAGCTTATTATAAAATTCGCAAAGAGGGATATCATTCAGGATGTACCTTTTGGGTCATATTTTATCGCAGAAAGTGGTAATCCCTGCCTTACTCGCTGCGTGGTATAGAAAAATCCAGTTTGAGCGGTAGATATTAGGCGAATTATAATCGTTCTATCGAATAAATGTGTTCAATTATCGCAAGATATCAAGGACAGTGTTCGAACAACTCACCTTGCTTTGGCTTTTGCCATATCATCGAGGTCGGGAAGTAGTTACCGTGAGAAAGAAATGTGCACCCCGTTCCGGCCACTTCCAAGAAACCAGCATAAAAAGAGAGAGCTAAATGGTATGCATATGTATACGCGCCAGTAGTCTCGTATAGTCCTAAGCGGAAAGCTCTTCTCGTCGCTTTCTGTCTTCAAACAAGTCCTGGTCTGCCTCGGTACTCCATCTCCACGTTAGCATACTTCGAGCTGCCTGGGAACATTGCACTATCGCATACCTGTGGAAGCACCAGGCGAGAAAGGCGCACCACGACTGGTGTAGCTTGTTGGGATGGCCAACTCATTGAAACCGGCTCATTTTCACCGCATTACGGACACATTGCTACTATTAAGTATGAACTGCCCCGAAATTTACACTTCCAAGAAGGTGTAAGTTCTTCTCCTTTTTGCGCGCTACCTTTGACGCTCTAATTGATTGTATAGCTCTTTCAATTAGTCAATCAATCATTGAAAGAATTTAGCAGTAAAGTACGTGCTGCACGGTGCATTCGGAAATCCTAAGTCAAAGGAGTGCCCAATTTGGCGCTTTCCAAAGATCTTCCCATTCAAGATCTCTTTCAAATGAGGAATGCATAGATCTCGAGCTCATTCTGACCGTTCAAGTTGGAACAACCTGTTCCGCGTAGGTCATTGGGCGCCGTGTGGTTGTTTGGCATAGACTTTAGGTAGATTCAGAGAGCAGGAAGAGGAGCACAACATCGTTCGCCAACGCCAGACCGTTTCACCGTCAACTTAAATCTAGCATATCCTTCGCCTCAAATGAGGGTGTAGTTCTCAATCTCATATTACTCGGCCGTTCCCTCGGATGCTTCCGATTCTCTAATGGTCGGTGGTCCTCTCAATCCGCATTTTGTGCAGTGATCTGATATGCTCTTCCATATAAGTTATCAGGTTCAAATGTTGTGCCTATACCCTAAACTCTCTCATTCTTCCCTCGTATCAAAGACGCGATCATCTTCCAACCGAAGTTTCATTTTACCGTTCACTATTCTTGCACGATACCGTGCAAAGCGGGGCGTTGCACTAATCTCAACATAAGTCATGCCATGGCAGCCATGCGCGTTGCATCATTCCCTTGTACATGTTTCATGTTCCCCCGGCTATACCAACTCTGAAGTTGATCGATTAATATAGAAGGTGAGCTTTCACGACTTTCCATGCCTCGTGCCCGAATTTTACCAGCTGTAAAGTGGGCAGGCCGCTACCTGTCGCCGCAGAACCTGCAGAAATGAACGTGTGCATTGATTGGTTCTGAACGTGACTGATGATGTTTTGGCTTTCGCAACGGTGTATTTATTCGACTCTCGAGCACTACAACCAGTTTGCTTCTGATTTTCTTCTAAAAGCTCGGGGACGCTGGAAGCTTTGCCTAAATTTGACCTTGGGTAAATTCCTTCTCGAAAGGATCGGACGATGTTTTCCACAAGGAATGGCCAGGTTGCTCCTGGAGTCAAGGTCAGCTCGTTCCACACTCACTTGCCCGAACAGCGCAGTTGACTCATAGCCCTATCTTGCTTAGAACTTTGGTATGCAGGTACCATCGAAAGGTTTTCCAGGTGTTCGAGTCTTCAAAGGACCTACGCTTTCATCTTTTCATCTGAACCCATTCTCTACTGTGTCAGCCCACTTCGACTCATTTGATGTTGGATATCGTTCAAATCAGTCGGACTTTGCGACACAAGGACGAGGAGGGCCACCGGCTAGGAATCAGCAGCAACTTCCAACAAACTGGCAAGCACCAGGTAATATTTATGAACCACTTAATCCACCGCCACCGCCACCTCCATCTCATGCATATCAACAAAATTCCATGGGGCATTTCGGGCTTCGCACAGCGTCCCAGTCTTCGGCGTCTCGGTCACAAGAGCCACCAAGACACCGTGACGCTCAGCAGCAGCAACCACCGTTTCAAAACCATAACCATAATTATTATATCCATCCTGGAGTTTCAAACGACATGTACATATATGAAGCATCCGATGCTCTTTCTGAATATTCTCCTTCTTCATCCCCTTCACCCTTTTCTCCTGCCTTGTCCACAGACAGCACCTTGACTGTGCAATCACCTAGTCCATTGCCATTAGGTCAATCAGAACTATTGCGGAACCAAGGACGCAGCACGACTCCTTTTCTCAGGGCAACTACGCCAGTGCCTCCGGCTGGAGCAGCTCAAAGCAGAGCTCGGTCTCCTCAGTCATATCCCAGTATTCCATATTCATCTAACTCAAGTAACAGTGGCATCCCATTTCCTACTACCTTGCCTGGAATACGTCAGGCCCAAACCGCGCTGCGAGGGCTTTTTGGATCGAACGGACAGGCTGGAACGTTGGGAGAAACCACACAGACTCAGAGCATGGGTAATAGCTTGCCTCGTGTTAGAACGCCATCCGAGTCCTCTGGCATCGTTGATACACTGCCCTATTCTGAAACAGAGTTCGACGACCTGGCGAGAATGAACACGGCGCTAAACGCTGGGTACTCGTATTACTTTCCAGAATCTAAAGCGCAAATACGTCCTCGTTTAGCCTCAACTTCTGGTGCTAATGGTGCTCATCAGCGATCTCCGCGCGACTCGCTAATGTTCTATGATGGTGTTCAGCGAGCAGACAACGATCCCAGCCTGGTATACTCCCAACCTGCCACTATCAATGTATCAATGCCAATGTCTGATCAGCCTCCGTCTTCCTCAGCGGAAATGTTAGGGGAAGAATCGCGAAGCTCAGATGTACCGAGTACCCTCAACCGCAGGAATTCAACCCTTATCCCTGCTTTGGAGCGTTCCATATCGAGCTCATCCCAAAGCTCTGAGCTCTCAATTTTAAGGACGCCTTCTCCTACTCCTTATCCTCCACAGCGTTCTCCGTCTCGTCTGCGGTCCCAGCCGTACTCAGATTCCTATCCGACTGTACAGTCAAAGCCAGTTACACAAGCTGCAACAGCCGCTTATACATCCGTCCTATCTGCTTCGCCAGAGCCTCAGCTCTCTTCAATACAGGTGCCAGCATCTGCATCAGTCCATCCAACGCTCGCTTCAAGTGTTTCCCATTCCCAATCCTCATCGGCGTCTAGCTCAGGCAGTTATTCGAGCGTTTCTAATCCCAACCCGTCGACGATTCGCGAGCGTGTTGGAGGAGCAGCCGAATATAGTAACGTTGACACAGTTAGTGATACATCTCCGAACCAGGCTTATCCGATGCCTCATGTCGTTCCCACCGAGACTCCGAGTCGATCATTTAATAACACTACTACCGCACTCTCAGCAGATCCGCTGAATATTTCGCAGTCTGGGAGAGCTCGGAGTCCCCCGAGGGCTATGAACGGCACATATGGGGATTTACGGAACGTCATGCCCCCTGCCACTGAAAATAGTGAAACTGGACTTGGAGTAGCATCAGAGAGAAATGTCTTGTCCGTCAAAGCGCGCAAATCGTCAACCACAAGTAGTTCTCCACTAAGAGCTTTTAGCCAACCTACCTCAGATTTTCAACGGGTTGATGTTTCTCCACGATCCTCGCTCCCTGCATCGACTCCTGCCCCTCCGCAGCAAGTTCTAACTCGTGTCAGGAAAGACAGTATGAGTCTAGGAATGAAGTCATCTTCCTCTTCCCGTCCCATGAGTAGATCGACACCTACGGCACCTTATCATCCTATTTCTAACAATGGAGCAGTCAATGGTGAACCCAATAGCGATAGACTCGCTGTTCCTTCCACTGTCCAAACGTCATCTACTAGTCCCGCTAATTCATTGTCTATCTCTACTGTGCCCACAAACATTCCCTCGAGCTTCCCGGAACCTCGAAGACGTCACTCTGATGGTGACAATCCATCCCTCACTGGTGCAACGCGTCGATCTTCCGTACCTTTTCAGTCGGAGTTTGTCCCTGCTGTGTCAAACTCCAGCGGGAGTCATGTTAATCGCGAGGAATCAGCCCAACCCGCGTACATCGATAATCGTCGCCCGGAACCGACAAGAACACGCTCAAATGATGTTCCAATGCCAACTAGACCGGACTCCACTGATCATAGGCTAGCGGTGGAGACATTGCGTTTACGCTGCGTGAGATGGAATGAGGAACTCATATGTCCATCACCGATATGGCCCAGTCAAAGAAGAAAGGGTTGGTTCAATCGAAGAGGGTGGGTAGCCACCTGGCTCGTTATTGTTTGGTACACTGATGTATTTGATCAACCTAGGGACCAGCTATGGACCAACGGAGGTGCGTTCAGATCACCCACAGGAGGTGGATACCCTCCTGACCTCGATGGATATCCGGAATACGGTGAAGGATGGATGAACGAAGAAGGCACGCGTATTGACATGGCACATAGACTTATTCCAAAAGCACCACTGCGTTCAGCGCTGAAGACGAAAGGTAGGGCACCGGGGTCTCTCACTGGATGTTGATCACCTGTTACCACCATTCATGCAATTACTTATCCTCGGTTCGAGTATTTATTCCATTGCATCTCCTACTGTATATGGTACATCCGTATTTCTATCACTACATTCCGACTATTATTATTTTAGTACTACCAGACAAGATACGTCCAAACTTTCATACAATCAGTAGCAGCTTGTACTTTTATACTCATCTTTCGATACTCGATACATTTACAATACTAAAATTCATTGTCCGATGATAGTTCAATTACGTGTCTTTCCTGTTGCGGCTCCTTGTGCTTTGTCTTTTGGCGTTTCCGTGGTGGTTGTCTTGTTGCCACATCCATCCAATCACCCACATCGTCGCTCTCGTCATTCGACGCATTGTCAATGTTGTTGACATCTCCAACGGCGCGTTCAGCATCGTCCTCGTCGTCGCTGATTATCATCGCCTCTGGCAGTTTTCTTGCAGTCTGAGGCCAGCCACCACCATTCTGTAATGACACAGACGAAGTTCGAGAGTTCTGAGGAGCGGTGCTAGAAATTGTCGTTAATCTGAACATGTCGGCATCATCTTCGATATTGTCGTTGTCGTGATGATCAACGTCAGAAACAAATTCTGGGGCGTCTGAATCTTCTCGATTTTCGTCCAGATTAGAGGTCGAAGCGGGGGCGGCTTTGTTATTGCCCTTCTTACTGCTCGATGCGATCGATGATTTGCCTCTTGGGTTTCTCTTCGTGATTCTAAGCGCACACGATAGCCTCATGCCTTCAGGCAAAGTAGTCAGGCTTTCCTTGGTTAAAAAACGTACAAGCCTCGGTGCACGTTCACCCAATTGGATGTATACGACAGTGGAGTACGCGGTGCTGTAGTATTGCTCCTTGAGATAGCGATTTAAAAGCAAGTGGACTAGAAGTATTTCGATGTCCTATGAATGACAAGATTATAAGACTTTGGAAGAACAGGGTCGAACTAGCTCTACTTACCTCCTTCTTCAACTCAACCTTTCCACCACAGACGGCATCCAGATCCATTATGATTGGCTCTTTTTTCCCGCCAATGCTTTTCCTACCCCTCTTACTGCCACGACCTCCTGTTTCATCTCCTGCACCTGCATAAGCAGCCTTGCCTGCACTTCGTGCCAACTCTGCCACCTTCGCCAACGTTGCATTACCGCCGCCTCTAGCCACCTCCTGCACAATCCTCAACAACTGCCATGCCTCGAGCGTTACATCCTTATGTTCGAATGAGTCTGGGGCTCTTGTGCAATTATCGCAGTGCTGACAAGAATCGTGTGCAGAGGTGGACCAGGACGCCATGGAAATGTTAGAGGTGTGGGAGAAGTAGCTGTTGGTTGTAATAGTCAGATCCTATGCACATTTTCGAGAGCAGTAGATAAAAAAACTCACTTGGCAAATTGAATCTTCCTACAATCTTTCAAATTTTGTGCAAATGAGAGCATTGCATACACTACAGACCAGACATTATTGCATCTTATTACTGGAGAAAATGACATTACTGCACCCACATTTTGTACTCCCGTCTTTATCTGTCATTGTCATCGAACCGAGCGTTGAGGCATCTTGGGCTCGATAATACAAGATACAGTCGGAATCTTTACCATCCCGTCCTGCTCGTCCGGATTCTTGATAGTAGCCATCGAGCGATTTCTAGATTCTTCGATGAGGATCGGAAGAGCAGAGGTCAGACAGCAAGGACTCACCGAAAGGGAATGATGTATCACAAACCTCACATCACCCTTGTCGATACCCAGTCCAAAAGCTACAGCACCATATATTCTCAGTCAGCACAATGATTAGATAGCCCATAAGAAAGATGATGAGTTACCAATGGTCGCACAAACGACCTTCACCACTCCTTTCTGCCAGTTCATATGCAGCTTTTCCTTCTCGCTATCGCTCCGGTCAGAGTGATAGACCCCAGTACGAATACCACCGCGTTTGTTAAGTTCTGCAGCGACCTTTTCGGTATCCTGAATTTAAAGGAAAGAAGAGAATCAAAGATCAATAACAAGTCCAACTCGTCCAGTATAGGGACAAAGCATGAATGAACGAACCCACCTTCTTACTCAAGCAGTACACAATCCCGCTATCCTCACGATGTTTCTCCAAAATCCAGGCCGTCATCTCGTCGTATACCTTGTTCCCTTCAGAGGCTTTGGGTAGGACTTGATAGTGCAAATTCGGACGATAAAGCGGGGAGGTAAAATACACTGTGCAGGGTGGATTCTTCGAAATAGGAACATCTGTGGAGTGTGGAGGGTATATCAGAAGTTGTGGTAGCAGAAGAAATATGCTTACTATCCGGAGAAACAGTCGCTCCCAGCCTCAATACCTTTAATAAATCTGCCAGAACAAGAGGCGGGCACGTTGCGCTCAGAGCCATGATTGGAACATTTGGGAACAGTTGGCGGAGAACATGTAATTTCTGGTAATCTGGTCTGCAAGTGCAGTATGGAAGCATTAGTCAACGATCTTTCTCGGAAGAAAGGTTCGAAGATACGGTGAAAATCAGGCCAACAAAAAGACAGCAATGAAGAGCGCGAATCTCGGGAGTCCAATCGCTCACCGAAAATCGTGTCCTAGCTGCGATACGCAATGAGCCTCGTCAATTACGATTCGTACTGTCATATATTACAGAAAGTCAAGAGAATATCATCTCAAAGGAAGGATTACACGTACCTAATTTCAAGGCATCAGCCAATCGTTGTAAAAGAGCCACAAACCGCTTGCTTTTCGCAATTTTTTCTGGCTATAGGATAACACTCAGATAGTGTACGAGTACTTGAGATGAACGGTTTACCGTGCAATACAACAATTTGATTTCTTCAACACTCGTATTCCGTCCAGCAATCATATTGCCCAATCTCGCACCGATAGCATCTTGATCTGACTTGGGAGTCGATGCGGTAATCTTGACTGCCTCGACTGAAAGAGTAAGATCGTGATCGTGAACATTTTGCATTGGCGAAGGCGTCAATGTTCGATTCACCTCCTACACTTTTCAGATGCATGATCTGGTCGGTAATGAGGGATATCAAAGGGGATAGAACAAGAGTAACGCCCGTATTCAGAACAGCAGGTAGTTGATATGTCAAAGATTTTCCACCACCTGGAAAGAAACCGAAGAAGTCTGCGTAGTACAGATGTGGTAGTGGTCAGAAACGTACCAGTCGGCATAACTACTACGATGTCTCTTCCATCCATGTTTGCGTTACAAACCCTACGTGTCCCCAAATCAGCTTTCAGAAACGGAAGCAAGGAAGCAGAGCCACTCACCCTCGTTGGCATAGCCTAAACTCATTGATTCCAAAGAGGTTTGCCATTTTATATCTCAACGACGCGTCCCACTGGAAGACATCCTTGTCGTAGTCTATAATGTCAGCTCTGCTCCTCTTCTCGCTACGTCTGACTCCGTTCATAGTATTATTCCGATTCAGGAGTGCGTGGTATTGTTCTTTCTTCTCCTTCCGTTCCTCTTCCAGTAAGCTCATTGCTGCCTCTTGCATTTCAAGAGTTTCTCGTAGAGAAGCAATGCTTTGACGAGCTTCCGCCAGTTGAGCTGAGACTTGCTTGTCCCATGCTGGAAAGTTCTCAATACTATCGAAGTCGACGGGGTGGTTTTGGTTGTTGACAGTGTTTTTGTTCACCACAGGAGGTAGCTTTTTCATGCGCGAGGGCTGGTCATAAACTTGGTAGGTAAAGCCGTCAGATCGGTCTTCCTTTTCGTTTTGTGAAAGTTCCCGGTCGAAATCTTGACTAGTCCCTTGCAGAAACTCCTGGAACTAGTACAAGTGTCAAGCAGATGAACTGTTGAACACGTTCCACAAAGTGGGAAAGAAATATGACTTACTTCAGGATCGTCTGAGTCCAGGTGATCGTTTTGGAATTCAAGGCGTTGCCTACTCATGATTGAGTTTGAATGGTCGAAAACATTTGAAGGAAGATTGACGCGTATATTGGAGGATAATGGATCAACGACGCGACATTCATAAACACGTGATGAAATTACATAATGACTTCAAAATCGAGAATTTGCTTCACAAATTGAGCTGCTTGAGTTGCCGCATCAGCGGAACGGCTGTTTCGTGACAAAACTGTGACAGGGGCAATGAACTATCCTGAACTTTGCTCGGCCCGACGAGCGCATCCATAGGTTTATGTGCCCAAGGAATCCACTGGTGAAGTCCGATTTTGAAAACATACATTTTCTGGAAAGTTATTAACGATTTTTACCGGAGGCCACTATCCTGTTCACCCCATAGTATGCGATCATACGAAATTGCCAGTCAAAACGACCTAGCACCACATTACGGCATCTGGTGGCATTTTGAAACTGGAGAGATAAATTTAAAGGCTCAATATGCTTGCTTGTATATTTCATTTACACTAGCGCTAACAGTATCCTTCCAACGAACACTGTACTCTAAGTCTATAGGTCAGTAAAATTTAAGATCAGAATTGTAAGGCCACTCCAAGTTGAAGTCCACGGGTACCGTAATCTTCAACGCATACCTGGCGCTTTACTCATACCTAAATTGGTGGCCGCTGGGTTACCAGTTACAGCGAATATATTGGCAGCGTTAGCAGCTGCAGCACTCTGTGCAGCACCAGATTGGGCAGTTTGAGCCGCGTAGAGCGCTGAAAGGCGTTGTTCAGCTCGATCCCTTTCCCGGCTTTGCCTTTCATCCCCTCGGGATTTTGTCTTATCGACAGTAGCAGGTCTTTGACTTTGACTATGCATGCTGCCACCCCGACCCCGGCTCGCGCCACTTGCTGTTCTCTCCAGATTGAAAGAATTCATGCTGCCGTGACTTCGGTAAGAGGAAATAGAGGTCTCACGATGGTGGCTGCCATGACGATGGGTATGAGGAGGAGGAGAAGGAGGAGATAGCGCGTCGTTCTTTGTCCCGGGTGTTCCAGAACGTGAACTCGAAATCGTTACAGCGTAATCCGATCCTGAGGAGTCTACCCGTTGCATATTAGGCTTGGTGCCGGCAACTGCCGTTGAGCCTCTTTGCCGTGGAGGTCTTAAAGTGACTTCAGAGTCTTTTTCCGGATTCGTCTTCAAGGTCGATCCGCGGTGGGGTCGGTGCTGATGTTCGTGGCTTGGTATTTTGGAAGTTTTCGGAGGAGATGCAGGCTCGCCACTGCTGTCTACAGGCTTTGGAGTGTCGTTGGGAAGAGTGATATTGGGGTTCTCCGGGGGATTTTCCCCTTCGACCGTCAATGGTCCCATTTTCCGTTGCTTTCCGGGCTTCGGCTGTGATGCCCTTGAGTATACGGGAAGAAAAGGAAGTTAGGGCCTTAGCAGCTCACCTTGAGAGTATCCCCGCTATTCAAGGAGAGCTTGGATTGGGTAGGGGTGTCTGCAGGGCGGATATTTTCGCTTTGCCGCTGTTCTGGAACTGGTCGTTTTGCTTTCTTCGATTTGAGCTTCTCCTTCAACCCCTTAAACCTATCCATAATACCACGGACTTCTAACATCGTGTTGGGATCCACAGACTGACGTCCGTCCGATGACCTAGATGCAACCAAGTAGGAGGTGTCAGCAACATGAGTTTCATGCCAGATCCAAGTCAAGCTCACAGAGACACTGCTCTAGGATTAGGAATAACAGCCGCATAGGTCTGTAGTACCAAAATGGCGACAAATGCGAAAGTGATCGCGCGCCTCATCATTATCAAAGTCGTTCAAAAGTCGTAATAATCGTTCAAAAGTCGTCACAGTAGAGGGGGGATAATAGTTCGCAAGGCCTGCTCGGAACTTGTGTGTATGCGAACACTGAGGAGGGGAGACCGGCTCGTTAGTTAGGAACATGGCTGTTCACAGAAAGCGCTTATGTATGCGATAAGCGAAAAAATGAACCAGGGCCTCGAAATTCATTGATGAAAAAAGGCGGTGGAGCGTCATGTGCACAGAGGTTGATAGGTATCGGACCACCCGCAGAACGCCCGCATTCCTGCCTACTTCTTTACTACCTTGCTCACATATCAACAATACTATGTAGCTTTTCGCAACATCGTTTCTGAGTATTCTCACTGATAACGTACATTGAGGGCGCTTTCAGAACTTCAGGATACTGTGTATAGGTTCCTTCCAAGCTGATTTGAAATTGAGGAGCACGGCGGTGCACAGCACCTCGACTCCTCGATGGAGCCGTGCGCTCTTCAACGCTTGGCGTCGTGCTTACGCCTACATACTTTTGCCAATGGATTAGCAAGATTGTTCGACGTGACAGATCGAATTTGCACAGTAAATGAAGCCTTAAGACAAAGGCATGCAGTCAAATGCTGTACTGGACTTGAAGCAGTTTCAGTATTGTACCTTTGACTTTTTATCTCATAGATAAGTATCTCACCTCGAAACGCCTTCAGACGCCTGTGGGTATATGCCGGTCAAGACAAGTTCCGAGTATGAATAGGTTTTGAATGGAACCCATCCTTAATGCTCACCCCCGTTTTTGTGAATCGCAATGACCAAGGAATCAATCAATGAACTAGTCCTTGAATGAGGGTTATGTGTCGAGTTCATGGGTGCTGGCATGAGGAGATAGGAGACCAAAAACCAAAAAAAACACGCGACAGGGCCGCGACACCATATTCCCATCAACCACCACCCATCAAAGTGGCGTAACTTGCATCTGGATGGATGCACGGATACAAAGCTGATGTCTTAAACGCAGACGGCTGATAACGATACTGAGGACCAAATACGTCCTACACACATATAGATATATTACATAGACCATCTCCACGCCTTGGTACACGACTTACTTACGTAGAATAAAAGAGTTAAAAAGGTCTACTCGACAATTCAGAATACTTGAAAAAATGAAAGTTCTACGCGTTCCAATTCGACCAATCTCAATCTTGAGTCGAACTAAGAATACAGGTACATACTACAGAAACTGGGAACAAGAAAAATAACGATCACTCACGTACATGCATAGCACACCGTGAACTATTCCTCATCAGTGGTAGGTACCCGTTGAACTGGATTGTTAACTCACAAATTCGACCTAATTCTTCGTCTTCGAATTGCCTGGTTTCCGGAAAGATGGTGCGTTAAACGATTGCCCAGTGCCCCCATTCAAGGCATTGTTTATCACTGGATTCACAAATGGGTTCATTAAGATTTTTTTGTTTTTCCCATCTTCCTCAATCTTCGTTTCCTTCTGAGGCTTCGTAACCTTCTTCTGAGGTCCTTTCGATTGCAATTTGCGCTGAGTCCTCTCCCATTCAATTTGTTTCTTCTTCTCAATTTCCGCAGCATCTTCTGCCTTTGGAGGAGCCTTGGAACCCTTGTCATCCTTTTTTGGATTTGTAACGCTTTTCTCTTCGCGGCGTGGGGACAGGAAATGGAACTCTCGCGCTATCATCATCGTGCTCGTATGTATGACGCCTGCCGTGTTCGAACATCTTGAGAACGACAGAGTATGAGAATATGTTACTCAACCGGCGAACGGAACGATATACGCACGGAGACATCTCTGAGAATGTATTTAGAAGAGTAGGTGTGCTTGGAGTAATGGTAGTTGTGCTCGGAATACCTGGATCTTCCAAGAAGGTAGCAGAAGGAATCATTGCGCTGCGAATGGCAGCGGCGTGAACCTGGGGTGACACCAAGATTACGACAGAAACAAGTCCAATTGCAGTAGGAGCAGCAGCGGAAAACTCGATCTTCATTTTTCGAAGTCGATTGAAATGATTGGATATCCGCGATTCAAAGGTGACTCTCAGCCGCAGTGCAACTGGAATGAAAAGTTGAAGAGATTATATGAGAGGGGTTCCTCTTCTTTGGGAGCTGACAAGACCGGCTTGCAATGAGGACCAGCTCGTGATGGAAGAAGTAAAAGGAATAGATCACCTAGGAAATCGCTACATGCTGCAGTCCAAAGATTATGTAAATGTAAATGCTACGACGATCAGAATCGTATTCTGCGATCAAGGAAATTTTCTTACCGACGGAACCTGAATGTACTTACTACTCGGATGGGTGGCGTCGGGGATATAAGGCTGAGTACTACTTTAAAATCAGAGCGTAGGGGAGACTGTGGGAGAGCGTAAGATGTACGGAGAATTGCAAGGTTTCAAGCCTATTGAGAGAGTTCCTGTTTGAACGGCTTGCCAAAAGAGTACCAGGCTTTAAATGCACAGCTCACTCACACTAGGGTCACACTATACCCATCCCTTCACCACATACATCCTGGAAGTATATAGCTCCGGTCATCATCATCGAGTGAGATGAGTACTTTGAGGATAGTGATAAAAGGTGGAAAACTTGTTCGAAAGCTGCGCCAGTAGAAGGAAATCACCAATTGCTTTCACACGATACGTATTCTTGGTCGACGTTCAATACTAGAGCACCACATTCCACATTCCACATTTAACATGATCCTCGAGCCAGATTTGCTGCTGAAAAACCCAGAACGCATTGCGTTATTATGGCGCGAACAACTTACTCAGCTTTACCTCCCAGGATGCTTACTCATTCAGATATAAACCCAGCTTCTTCCTTCCTTCCACGCAATCATCATGGCTTTACTTGAACCTCTTGTCCTCTACACTGCTAAGGTGAGCGCTTTCAATATCATTGAGGAGCCCTATATCTTGCTCTGACATTATTTAATTTTGTAGATCTGTCCTTTTGCTCACAGGGTCGAACTGGCTCTTGCTGAAACTGGCTTGAAGTCAAACAAAGATTTTGAAAGGTACGAGATCGACCTCAAGAATAAGCCGGATTGGTATCAACCTAAGATCAATCCTGCGAGTAAAGTTCGTTTTCATCGCATTTTCATCCTTGTACGAATTCCTTTACAGAGTGTCTTCCCAGGTCCCCGCTATCTCCTATGGAGGACCCAAAGTCACAGGGGACCAACCTAGTTCCGAATCTACCAAACTAGCCGAATCACTTGTCCTCCTCGAATTCGTCGCCGATCTGTTTCCGAACAGTCGTCTCCTTCCTAAAGACCCCGTGCTTCGAGCTAAAGCGCGGTTCTTTATAGACGCGTTCGCAAATAAATTCGCTCCTGCCAGCTTTGCATTCCAAGGTGGCAAATCTACCAACGGCGCGGAAGGCATTTTTTCCGGTATCGAGCAGCTCCAGGATCTCATGGCCCCCGAAGGTTTGGCGATCGGCGATGGTAAAGATTTTACGATTGCCGATGCTGCTGTCGTTCCATTCTTTGCAAGGATGGAGGTCTCTCTGAAAAATGATTTTGGAGTGTATCCTGAGGGTGAAGGGAAGAAAGCTTGGGAGACATTGCAGACGAATGGGAGATTTGCAAGGTGGAGAAAGTACTGGGAGACAGTCAAGGCAAGGGAGTCGTTCAAAACCACGTTTGATGAGGTATGCAAGAATAATATTTCATAGTCTTTGGAAACTCACGGTTATGATTTATATATATAGGATTATTTGACCAAGCAGTACTCTACTCGCTGGACTAGAGCCTGAAAGGAATTGTATTGTGAAGGAAATATTGACCAAATTGCAATCAAAATTCACGGAATCAAAGTAACAAGCATGTACTACTAACTGAACGAAATGCGTATCTCAGCTTTGTGCGAATTGAAATGTTTTCCGTACGTTGATCATGGTTCGTCATGAATGATGTTCTATGCCCTCGTAACAGCATCTTTCTCTGAAATTCAAAATACTCGCAGGTGCCTAGCATGTCAGTTCTCTCTCTCTCTCTTTTCAAATCATTAGAGAGCTCATCAATCCTTCCGCTATATATTATGCTCAATCCGAATCAAAGTAACCGCGCACTGGCAAGGCTAGTCAAGTTATCAGAGCTTAGCAATAATGTCAACGGCAGTCAGCAAATCAGACAAAAGAACTACCTGTTGCACGCGCCCACGTGAGGATTTGGCTTGGACGTTCCAATCTCGACGAACAATGAGAGACGGCCACGCGCGAAGATCAATAAACCCCACTCCAAGCAAACATCTCTCTTTCCTCAACTTCCATCTTTATCACTCTGACCACTGTAGCAGATTGTCGTCTTAGCTTAACCACCTTGACTTAATCTCAAATTGTTTCTGCGATCATGTACAGACATTCTGGTGGACCCGACGTGAGTGGGATGTCTTCTGGCGGCTTATGATTTTACTCAATAAATTTTTATAGCCCTCTTATTTCGCCGAATTTGTCGCTGGGAACCCTCAGAGATACAACCATCCATTGACTTTTCCTCAACAAGGAGACGTCGGGGGCAACGACGGGTACATCTCTTCTCCCAATCTACTTCACAGTATTCTCGCATGCTGACCACCAACTTTCTCTTGTAGGCGGCACCCCGATCATCAACTCATGATAGATCCTCAATTATCACAACCAGATCCACAGCTCTATCTTTCACCGACCATTCCACTCCAAGGACCCCCGATCAATCCTATAGCCCCTATGACATTGGGATCTGAATACTCACACCCTGATTTCATCAACTCCTCCTTCGCACCCGCGAACAATAACATAGGATTACAGTCCCTAGATCACTCTCTTCCGCATTCAACCAACTCTGCTTCAGCATTCCCCATCAATGTCGGATTTCCGTCCTCAAATCACTCTCTTCCGCATTCGGCCAACTCTACTTCGCCATTCCCTAACGATTATGGGATGTTTTACGCCACAACGACCGTCCCTCAGCACCTGTATGACCCGTCCTTAATGAACGATCCTTCTCAGCAGGCTATGTATCCTGTCCCAATCGCCTTGCGGTATCCAATCGTATCAGATATTGGTCTTGGATTCGGACACATGCCTGTCCCCAGGCGCCGCCTCTCATGTTCCTCAACACTCACTTCCGTCGAAGGAAGCGTTTTTCAACCGAATGCTACATTTGCTCAGAGTAGTGCAATGGGACATATTTCCAATGATCCCTCTGGGGAGCTTCAAGCTCAACCCTCCGGCTCCAGGCCTACTACCACCAATCACGATGTACAATCGTCGTCCTCACCCTCAGCCAGTACGCCGTCCATATCTGCATCTGGTGATCGAGTTGCGTCCAGCGTTCCAAATGATGCGAACAACAATAGTTCTCCAGGGTCGTTGATGCCAGAGCGTAACGGTAGGACTACATCTCAGCGAAACTCGACTCCCTATACGACCGAAAACCGAGCGACCAAACGCACCAGACGCGCACCCGAGCCTGAGTTTGTCGACGTACGAAAATACAACAGGGAATTATGCAAATGGCGAATGTCTTCTGGCTTCGAGTGTCAACATGATTTCGGGCATGACAACAGAAAGTCTGTCTCTGCGCATGCCCTTTCTCACCGTGCCGACGCCAAGGAAGAAGAGGAATTGAATGGCAGGATTCCCCAGAAAGGGAATTTCGTCTGTCGATGGACTGGTTGTGGCTCCGGAGACAAGGGCATGGCGGAAGATGCGTTTGCTAGGCACTTCGTTCATCATCACTCGCCAATAAGGACACTTTGTCTAAGGTGTGGACAAGTTTTAGCCAGAGTAGACTGTCAGAAACGACATAGGGAGACTTGCTGCCTAAACAACTCGTTGAAAAGGCCCGAGTTGAAAAAACAGGCTTACGCTACACATGCAGTCATTGATTAGAGGCAGACACTGTATCTGTATTTTTCTCTCGGTCTACTCCTTTTTCTATCTTTTTGTCAGGCCATACCCACACATACTAGCGATACCTTCAACCTTCCATCCGCTCTCGCGACACAATACTCCATTCCGAAAGCTCATTCATGTAGTATAAATCTCTTTTCTCTTATCGACAATAATTGCGCGTTCGATTCAAGTCTTTTCACATCTGCATCTGTAAATCTGATCTCACACATATACATACAATTTACATGGGTCCATTTTATAAAGCATTCTGTGCCCGAAACTTTCGTTTAAACTTTAAATCAAGTTATAGGGTTTTTAGGTTAGCATGGTCAAAGCGAGTATTATTTCACAACATCCGATTTTTTCACGTCCTCGTCAGTTTGCTCGGAGGCTTATCAGCTAAGCGCACATATAGAACAACTCTCGCGAGATGGTAGTGCAACGATCCAGGGACCAGAAACGCCTTCGAGGTTCAAATTCATCTCATCTGAAAATCAAACGCAGGACATCCTAGCTCTTCCTAGTGATCGTGGCAGCTTCTCGGGTGGTGGAGAAGAAGAGTGCAATACACCATGCATCATGACTCGTCGTAACTTAGCGGAGCATCCAGCACAATGAACTCCCAACTTCGAAGCGCAAAAGAATTTGACCAGACTGGATGCTTGGGGTGTCAATGAATGTTCAAAAGTGAATTTGTGTTCATAAATAGGCAAGGTGGCTCTGGAAGACTCAGGATGCCGTAGAAAAACCTCCGGAACACCACAGACTTGAACATATTTTGTCTGAGTGAATCCAGTATCACAGAAGGTATTGTCAGGTAAGACCCATACGCTTGACAAATCGACTCCTCTTTTGAGTCCATGCATTTCTCACTAGAGTCTTGATTCTTGCATCTTTGTCGATCACTAACGAATAGTATGGTATCCCGCAGGTATTAACCAGAAAAACTGATCAAGTTCAAATAAATTAAAAGTGGTCAAAGCGTATCTTACGGTGCGTTTCAGATACAACATTCAGACATATAAGCATACTCCGCATCTTCGAGAGTGTTTCTAGCATGATAATGTTTACAGAGACACAGGAACACAGCCAATGGAAATTAATCCACCTATTCAACACAATACATCAGAAGAACAGCATAAGGGATAATATTTGAGGAGTGCGATCATACCGTGGCTATTATCCTCACAGCAGACGGCCTCAGCGGAGCTGTAAAAAGAGCTGAATACATGAGCGCGGCTTATAGTATATTAAAGCTTACCAGCTGCCTTCGGAGGCACCAATGACAGTGATTGGAGTGCAGGTGAGGCCAACATCGACGTTCAAATCTTGGAGCACAATGCCGAGAAGACCAAGGGTGCTCGCTGCAGCGCTGCTGGAAGCAGGTTCAACAGTGTTGCAACACTGGATAGGCCCAGTGGTGCAGCTGCTCGCTGGCTCATTGCGAGGAGCGGGAGTGGCGACCGCAAGAGTTGCAAGAGCAGCAGGGACGAAGGCGAGTCTAAGTTGCATAGCAAATATGAGAGTAAAAGTAGAGCTGCAACAACAATTGCTAGTAGTTCGATAGAATGATTTGCAGTAAATATGAAGAGCCTTTATGTTTTTTTGAATAAATTGAAGGCAATCATTGCGTAAGTCAGTGAAAAGGCTATCTCATTTATGACGATTCGAAATCGTCTGTAGAAAGTCCAGTCAAGAGCACAGTGATTTCGGATTGGATAACTTTTACAAATCCTACCGTATGAGAGTTTTTTTGAATTGATATTTCATAAGGACTTTGTGAACAATTGGTTTGAAGAGATTTTATGAATGAAGGGAGGGACTGTTGGAGCTTGGTCAATGACAAAGTTTCTGACAAAAGGAAGATTCGAGAAGATCCGACACCTTGATTTAGGCAAGCGTGTTGCAGCCTATTGCAGCGGAGTTGTTAAGTCCCCGAAATTTCTTCAACCGACGACGGTCATACGTAGCTCTTGGGGTATGTCATCTACTTCATAGCCCACAATTCATGCTATAACGCTTTTTGCAACTCGCCAAGGCTAATGACCCTCATGATCAAGGTACAGCATCAATGCAGCATGCTCACTACTTCAAGTTTTCATCACGTATTGAATGTAATTTTCTGAGCGGAGAAAAGAATTCTTTTCAAATTGAGAGTCATCCAAGGGCCTGTGTGTCGGAAAAGGGGCTTTCCATTCAAAAATGCCTTGATCAACAAACAATTTCAATCACTGCACGTCAAGGAGTCACTGGCGTGTGTGAGCATCCGAGTCGCGGTATCTGAGGTTTTCATCTCAAACAGCACTACGTCGAGGTGGTCGATTACCGCGGGATCCCTTCATAGAAGCCTGATCTGTCACTTGAAAGCATGCTCCGAGTTAACCCCCCACCAATCGAGGTAATGATAGGGCAGACCGACATATAGGGTATTGTGGTGGAGCACAGGGCCACTCACATCAGAGCAAAGTTCCTACCCAGGTCTGCCTTCATGATTGAGCTGGGTTCGAGAAACTAGAGAATTGAGATATGAATAAAATAAATCAACAGGGATTTTAATCGATACACACTGGTGGCACGGAGGTGGCACGGAATTGATTTATGTATGGATCATTTGAGAAACAAGGGAAGAGGAAACCTGAACAAGGGGATTTGAAGAGGGATGTGGGCAATATTATAGAAGCTGAGCTAAAGAGAGGTCACTCTTCAACTTTCAAAAAATTGTGCTATCCGGCGCGTACCTATGTCAACTCCATCCTTCGGATATTTGTGTTAAGTAATGGAGCGACACATTACTATGTAGTAAACACTTTTATAGAACTAAAGTCCAGTGGTGAAATTGGTTATCGCCCTTGATCAACATTCAAGTGGTCCTGGGTTCAAATCCTATCTGGGCCAATATCTAGATGATCTTGTGCACCCTCGGGTTATTTCTTGGGTAAGCGCGGTGTTTGTTCGTCACTAGTGACCGGAACACATAGCTGCTCCCTGGGAATTTCAACAATTCGTTCTCAAAAGAATAACAGCAGTGATGAATTGCAGTGGAAGCAGAGTGAAAGTTGGCAAACAATCCATGGTGGCGGAAATCAATGATTGCGCGGGCCGAAACTGGTCAAAGCGCATCGTACGAAAGTTCATTCTGGGAATTTAAGTTCTACTGCTTATATTGGGTTTACAACTGGAGATTTTCATACAATCCAAAACTAATCAGTAATAGCCATCATCAAGCTTTCGCATATTCTCCCCGCACAAGAATTTGAATTTGGTGGAAGGATTCAAAGAGAGACCGGAAGACAACCAAGGGAAATGAGTGTACCTGACACAAAAAAATCAGAAAGCCCGAGGTGATCAGTTCAAAAGACATTACCGTGGCTGTTATCTTCACAGCAGACGGCTTGAGCCGAGCTATGAAATGCGATGAGCGGCACATCTTGAGATATATGACATACAAAAGCTTACCAGCTGCTACCGGAAATACCGACGCCAGTGATGGGAGAGCAATCAAGACCGACAAGAGCGTTCACATCTTGGACAACAATGCCAAGAACCCCGAGGAGTGCAGCTGCACTAGCACTGTTGGCTGACTCGACAGTATTGCAGCACTGGATAGGACCAGTTGTGCAGCTGCTGGCCGGCTCATTACGAGGAGCAGGTGTGGCGACCGCAAGAGTAGCAAGAGCGGCGGAGACAAAAGCGAGTTTGAACTGCATAGTCAGTGTAGAAAGAGTAGTACTTGAACGACGATTGTTGGTTGTTCGAGTGAGGAAATCACTCCAGTTCTGAGAGCTTTTGTACTTGCCAGCTCAAGGAACAACTGCGTAGGTCAAGGGTATGCCATATTTCGATGACGCTATTTTTCTGTTGCGGACGTAGTTGTCAAAGATGTTGGATATCCAACAATCTTTCCAGAGCTGTGGAGCTCTTGTGAAACGATTTTGCCTTCAGGTAGCTGGCGCTGTGCAAGCTGAACTCGGACAAAGTGAATTTCAGTTCGTTTCTATCAACTGGTCTACTCGAATCCAATTCTATTTGTGGGCAATGTTAGATTTCTAGCAACGAGTTGTTGATACTCAACCGATGGCATGGATTACGCACGAGAGCTGGTCATGCGATCAGCACTAGTCTTTAACGGCCTCTATACCGACCTGGGGATGAATTTTTGTCTCCTTATAGGACTTGAACTCGAGATGAAATGGAGATGAAAACTTCCGAAAGTGCACGCCTCCGCGGTATACAAAATTCCTGAGCGATTCTGATTGAACAGTGTTTTAAACGATATATATATAGGATTTACAAAATTAAAACAGACCTCATGTCAAGTATGTCACCGTGTGTCGCGGTATAACAGGCTTCTCCCTCTTGGCCGTTTTTGGTATCTCAGTTAGTAAAGGACGCCGGAATGTAGGACAAGACCGGATTGATCGTCATTAGACCCCGAGCTACCCACCAATGAAAGGTCTCCAGAGTCCTTGTTCTTAACAAGATTTTGTGCGGATGTACTGACTTGAAGGCGTTATAGTGCTGTCTCTGGTGCTGCTACTGGAAACACTTTCAGAAATCCATTCGCGGCCTTGAAGGTCTGAAGTGAGGTGGCAATCAAGCAAGATGAAATGCTCCAGGAAAGGGATCATGATTGAAGATGCATCACACACGTACGTATTCTAAGTGTGTCCAATGATCCATGAGTATAGGCCGTTGTACAATCAAGCGAACGGCATTCGATGGACCCCAACTGGAATCCACACATCGCGATAGACTTGGTGGTGAATCCAAAGAAAGTTCAGGGTACGGTCAACTTCAAAAGCGGTTCTGTTCGAATATCTGCCTTTCCACAACCACACGCAGATGTTTTGACTGCCGGTTAAGTATGACTTGTGATATCTGTTAGACGTACTCAACTTCTTTCACCCGACAGTCAAGACGGTAGATGATCATGATTGCTATAAATATTGATTGATTACCGTTCGCAGCTAATGTTTTCTCGTACATACTGGATCAGCCAGTTGTAAGGCGCCTCTCCTTCTTCAATCTTGACGGTTAAAGTGACGAGCATCATCCTGGCAGGTGAAGTTGATGAATTTTTCACATACGACAGAATCACGAACACGTGCAACACTTTAGGGGGCGCAACGACGCGCTCTAGCGATTGTTTTTCAATTTTTACAATCTAAACTATGCCGTGCTCATGAGTGAGCGTGACGTAGGATATAACCGTATCTAAATGTAGAGTAGTACTTGGATTCGCTAATCAAGACTCGACGTGCTTAGAAGTAACTTGTATCCCAATCAAAGGCTAAATAAAGGGGGTACGTCCAATGGAAATAGACGGTCTGCATTTTCAAAAAGTGAGCCGTATAGTAGATGTTAACCTGTGGATAGCAATTGCTGCTCACCATGGCTGTTTTTTTCTACAGCAGACAGCTTGGGAAGCATTCTTTCGCAACGTGAAGAAGCCTATCAGCTGCTGCCGCCTGCTCCTATAACGGTTATGAGGCCGCAATCAAGACCAACTTCAGAGCCCAAGTCCTGAAGAACAGTTCCGAGTAAAAAAAGGATTGCAGTAGGACTGGTGCTCGAAGCAGGCTCAACGGAGTGGTTACACTGGATGGGTCCAGTACCAGAGCAGGTACTAGCAGGCTCATAGAGCAGAGTTGGGGTGGCAGCCGCAAGGTAAGCAGAAGCAATGATAACGAAAATTTGCTGGACATTCATGCTGAGTGTGAACAAAAGTCAGGCTGATGTAGACTGGACAACTAGTGGGTACTATGTTGGCAATAGTTCTCCGTATGAAAGGTTTTGTGGCAAATTGTTTCCCCAAGCGCCAGGCAAAGATAGAGAAACCCCTTGCCCAACACTTTGTGAATGTCAAAGTGGAGCTCTGAGTCAAGAAACATAAGATGTAAAAAAAAATAGGCAGCAAGGCGGACTTGATAGAAGCCGTAAGCTCGTGTCATGTTTCAGAACTGTTGTAGTATATACAGAAACATCGCGAAAATCCGTATAAGGAAGTAAACATAACGAACTTTGTATGGCGTATCGGAGGAGTGCATTGGGTAAGAATATCATGTCCTAAACTTACGAAACCCAATCGCACAACTCAAATAAAACACTTCCGGGAAATAGAGTACTTACCTTAGTCTATGAATGATTCCGCGGAAATTCAAGGTTGGGGACACGCGTAAACGGCACCATTGGGGATGGACCAGGTCTGCTGGTTCATCATTGATGATTCTATCAACTTTGAAGCGGGGATCGGCGTTCGGTGTCAGCATGAACATTCGCCAAAGTTCAATCCGAATTCCAAGCGGAGAGGGTCCATGCTCAATACCAAGGCAACCATCTAACAAGCAGTATCAAGTCTGTAAAAGTAGCCATACGGGCCCTTGTAGGTGTGGAGAGGACAAAGATGAGCTTCGTCGATCAGAGCAAGTTCAATGTTGTTGCTGGTACGGATCTGTCTTGAATTCAAGTTCTCGATACATTTTACAATGGAAATACCCAAATTCCGAGTGACTGAACACAAATTCAGGCGTCAGTGCAGTCATTGAATAACTGCCGGTATGGCCTGCCATGGGTTTTTTGAGTTTCGGGCTTACATGGGCGACTTTGTTGTCAAGTTCATCGTCCTGAACCCTCGCCAAAATGTAAAAAACAGCACAATACATGGTTACGTAGCGTGAACCAACCCCTCGAAAGTCAGCATTTGGGAACGGTTCTATTCCGTGTTGCGAGATGATTGCGGACTGGTGACAAAGACCGCATTGACTGACACACGGGTGTGGTTTGAAGGACAAAGAAAACAAGCTCCGTCTATGGACCACCTGAGAGTGTGCCTATTTACGTGAGTCTGGAAAAATCTAGAATAACGAAATGGATGATGTCTTTCCAAAAACTCGAGGACGAGAAGTAGACGATTCCAAATCTCAGGCACCAGTAAAACGAATCATTTCGGTATGGTGTGTTAGAAGCATGTACATGAATACCTGGCCACATAAAGAATCCTTTGAGAGCAGCTCTTTTGGAGATACTTTCCACCGATACTCCATCTGTGAAATTCTTCAAGAAAAAAAAAGCTCTTTGGCCCAAATTTTCCTTCATTCAAGAATCAATCATTGACTTGAATCAATTTGTGATAGCGTTCTGCCAGAGTGGAGCGGTGAACACTTCAAGAGAGGGAGTCATATCGATATGTGATCATGGGCGCGTACTGGGAGAGCTAGATGAAGTTGTTCAACCTATGTGATTAGTGATTACACTTGCGGTGTCAGAATTGCCACGAAGCACGTGATGCATGCGCGCCATTCGGTTTCCCGGCGCACACTCTGCGTACGTTGGCCAGCACACCAATAACGTGAGAAGAGGACAGCGAAGGTCAGTCACTTGCGTCTTCATCGTTTGTATACTAATTGCTTCTGACTCGTTACATTGGTAGTCTACAGCGCGCAAATTCGAGTCAAGATTTCGATTATAACACGCTTATGCCCGGGAGGCTTTCGCCTTTCCCTTATTCACACTGCTCGCATTTGGACTCGACGTTTCTCTGTAACACACAACAGGATGTCCAAGTCACTCGGAATGCCCCATCCAGCCACAAAGAGCGAGGACTCTGATCTCATTAACGATCTCCTGAAATTATCCAACAAAAACCCCAAATTGGTTAAGTCAACCGTTTATGATGCCCCCGCGGACTCAACTATCGGTGTGAGGAGCTGGAAGATGAACGAGCACAAGTACTACGATGTTCCGTCTCCGTTTCCTACGCTCGCGAGAGGTTTATTCACTACTCAAGTTGAAAGAGATCCCACTTCCCATCGAATTATCGCCAGAGGTTATGATAAGTTCTTCAACATCGGAGAAGTCCCTTGGACCACGGTACGTTTGATTTGTGATCATCACTGGAAGATCTTAACCTTACAATATAGTGGTCTTCTTTAAAAATGCACACCGCAGCTCCTTATACACTTTCGTTAAAATCGAATGGCTGTATTATCTTCATCGGCGCACTTACTCCAGAGAAACTCATCGTCACCTCTAAACATTCTATAGGACCTGTTGGACAATCGGAGAAAAGCCACGCTCAAGCTGGAGAAGAATGGCTGAGGAAGTACTTGGAAGAGAAGAGTAGAACGGAAGCCGACCTCGCAAAGACCTTATGGGACAACAACTGGACGGCTATAGCAGAAGTACGTGTGACTGCTCAGTTCTGCAATATCTTTTTTACTAATGCTTTGGCGATAGCTTTGCGACGACTCTTTCGAGGAGCACGTCCTGGGATATCCACCACATCTTACTGGTCTTCATCTTCACGGATTGAACACTTGTACTAAGGAGTTCAATACTCTCCCACATCACAGCATCGATGAATTCGCTGCCGAATGGGGTTTCATCAAAACAGAATCTCTCGTGTTCAAGTCTCTTGAGGAGGTCCAAAATTTCACTAATGAGGTTAGCAAAACTCAACATTGGAATGGCCAGGCCGTAGAAGGCTTTGTTGTCAGAACCCACGTCACTACACCTCCGCCAGGGAACGAGAAAGACCGAGGAAAGACGCCTTACGCTCCTGGTTCTACGTTTTTCTTCAAAGTCAAATTTGACGAACCATATCTCATGTATCGTGACTGGCGAGAGGTCACAAAGACAATCTTGTCCGCGTACAAAAAGGGTTCGCGCGTACCCAAAACATTAGAAAACACCATCTCTCGCAATAAGATGAAGCGTCCGGAAACCCAAGTTTACGTCCGCTGGGTTATAGGGGAGATTTTGCGCGATCCTACTCCGTTCAAGGACTACACAAAAGGAAAAGGAATTATCGCTACAAGAGAGAAGTTCCTACAGTGGTTGGGGAGTAAAAAAGAAAAGAATGCCATTACATCGGCTGAAGATGGGGTAAATGCAAACGATGAAGATGTTGAACAAAAAGGCCAACTGAAGCCACACTTTGGGAAAACTCTGATAGTTCCCGTTGCCATTCCTGGTTGTGGTAAGTTTTCTCCAGTCTGACGCATATCTCAACTCGGTTTTGACAACCGGTGGCCCCCCATAGGTAAAACCACCGTTTCAGTCGCTCTCGCCCACATCTTTGGTTTTGGACATACGCAGAGCGACGATGTGCATGTCAAAAAACCTGCGCCAGTCTTCCTCAAAAACGTTAAAAAACTTCTTGAAAGACACGATGTCGTGATTGCAGACAAGTAAGTCCAGTTGACGGTCTAGTTCCTTTTCGAATCCAACGTGTGGCTAGGAACAATCATCTCCGACAACACCGTACGCAATTACGAGAACTCGCCCAAGAAATGCAACCCTCTGCTCGGCTTCTCGCCCTCAATTGGTGTCTCGCTTCTTATCCGCAAAGTACTGTCCACCGAATTTGTGGCGACCGCGTTCTCGCACGCGGGGATAACCACCAAACTCTTAGAGCTGACGTCTCCAAGTCTCGTGCGCACGAAGATGTTGTATGGATGTTCATCACAGGAACTGAGGAGCTCGCTCCTGTAGAGGTAGATACAATCATTGACATGGATCTCGAGGAAAATTTCGTCTCTGCCGTAAATCGCGCTGTTGAAGGGATCTGCAAAGAGCTGGAATTGCCAAAGCCCTCCCTAGAAAAAATTGCGGAGGGTATCGAGAAAGCAACTGGATACAGACCTGCTACGAAAAAGACGGATAACGAGCCAAAGCAGAAACAAAAGCACAAAGATCCCACGTACTTTGGTGTCCTCCCTGAGATCAACCTCGAGCAGGTGTTGACGAAGGTTTTTGGCGAATCTTCGACGTCGTATACGATGTGGACGCATCTGAAGCAAAACAAACGAGTCACCCAACGACCGCACATCACCCTCGTTCACAAGAAGAATCTTCCGGCAGAAAACGAACTTTGGGAACGGTGTATGAATTTACACATGTCTGAAAAACCACCAATGTTCGAATTGAAACTTCAGAGTGTCCTATGGAATGACAGGGTTATGGCTGTCGCCATTGGCGATATAAAGGTGGTTCCGGACTCTGACCCAGAGCAGAAGGGGGCAGAGTATATCTCTAATCTCGCGGAGGAGGTTAGAGACAGGTTACATATCACAGTTGGAACGAAAAATCATAACATTCAGGCCGTCGAAGCGAAAGCTCTCGTAGAGGACTGGAGACGAGGCAAGACTAATGGGGTACAAATGATGAAGATTTCTGATGATGCTCTGGTTCGGGGCAGGATCAAGGGTTTGACTGGGTGATCAGAAATATTTTCGTCTTTTCCGTCTGTATCAAGGTACAATACACTGCTGAAATTACTTTTTTTTTTCCGCGTAATGACTGGTACTTAGGACAGTGCGTGAACTTTCTCAACGTTCCCTGCCTCGAGGCTAATGTAAACTCAAGAATCCGCTCATTTTTCCTTACGCTCTCTCACTCCCCTGCTTGATCTCTCCACATACACAATAGCCTTCTTTTTTTTCCTCGACGACGCCACTGGAAGATTTGAGTTGATATCATAACCGTCTTTCATCGTTCTCCGTAAACTTGTACGTTTCATCTATACCTGTCACCTGTCTTCCACAAATTCAATCTGCCCGTATATCTGATAGTAGTTTTACTTCGACTGAGTTCGACTGTCAATCAAACTTCAGACAACCACACGGGCACCATATTCCATTTTCGTTTGGTTTAATAGTAACGGTAAGCTGATCATCAGCTCAAAACATTTTATTCATTTGTCAAACTTCAAAGCTTCATGCCCTGAACGTCATAGTCGGAATGTCCCAATCTGCTGACAAGAATAAACTCCTCACAATGGTTCTGAATACTCGATCTGGTGGAAAATAATTTCGACCGAAAGTGAACAAAACCAATACATACCCATGCGGTGAAACCTCAATCTATTCACAACACGAAATTGCCAAGTCCCCATGTTGAAAGTCCTCCCGTGCCCGTTTCGATATACACTGGCGCATTAATTGAACATGATCTTCGTGGCATTAACATGCTTTGTTTCTTGTATGTAGCTCCACAGTACTCCACTCTCGACAGCTTGCAATACAATTTTACAGGAAGAGGGATAGATATTTCTGTGACGTGCCTTCTTGGCTTGTCATTGCAAGCTCAAGCTTAGGTTTACTGTACAGTCAGATTTGCGAGGTATAAAAGGGTACAGAAATTTACAGGAATTCCTCACTCGAATAACCAACAATCGTCGTTCAAGTACTTTTTCTACACACATCATGCAGTTCAAACTCGCTTTTGTCTCCGCCGCTCTCGCTACTCTTGCGGTCGCCACACCTGCTCCTCGTGGTGAGCCGGCCAGCAGCTGCACCACAGGCCCAGTCCAGTGCTGCGATAGTGTTCAGTCTGCTTCCAGCACCGCTGTCGCGCCCATCCTTGCCCTTCTTGGCATTGTCCTCCAAGATTTGAATGTCCAAGTCGGCCTCACCTGCTCTCCCATTACTGTCATTGGTGCTTCTGGTAGCAGCTGGTAAGCTTTAGTATTTTGTGATGTCTGGTTATTTGTTCACAGTGTATGCAGCTCTGCGCAGGCCGTCTGCTGTGAGGACAACAGCCACGGTATGCCAATGCCTCTTCATTGATGATGCTGGTCTTTTTTGATTTCTGATGCTTTTTTCACAGGTGGACTCATCTCCATTGGCTGTGCTCCCGTAACTCTCTGAGCACCCGGCATGAGAGCCCAAGGCCGTAGCAGGCATGCATCATGTACATACATGAAAGATGGGATAGCAATTTCACTATAGTTCTATTGATGTCGAGTTTTGGATTGATGGACTTCGAATTTTTACGTTTTCATGTCTTTGGAAGTATTTTGATCGTATTCGTAAACCCCATAACAAAGTTGCGGATTTGGATTGGTAAAACGCGCTGCCTGAGTGATCGATGACTTTAATCTTCAATGACTTTCCTCATTTTCTATAACCATCGCGAAAGATGGATCTAAA
Organism: Lentinula boryana; assembly: GCA_027886635.1. Classification (NCBI taxonomy): domain Eukaryota; kingdom Fungi; phylum Basidiomycota; class Agaricomycetes; order Agaricales; family Omphalotaceae; genus Lentinula; species Lentinula boryana. The sequence goes on from MU790600.1 coordinate 32,183, forward strand.
GTTCATTCCAAAAAAATGTGTCAAAGACACATCATTCCAGTCGGGTTGCGAAAAAAAAATGTGGTAGGTAATAGTCATTATGTACTGACTGACATCGTAAGCATAAGGTATTTCATAACAGCGCCGTAACAAAAAACTTCAATGCTACTCTGCTAGCCCTGACGGGTCGCCACCTGAATCAAGCAAGCTGAAGTCTGGTGAGATGGCGGACATTAGGCAAGAGAAAGAAGGCATTCACCTGTATTGCTTGATTAACGAACACTCTCCTCCGTTCTCTAGATCGATATTATACGAATAGAAATAACCCTCAGAAGTAATCACCATGACTTGAGGCATTGTTCTGAAATGCGCCTTCATCAAGTTAAGCCGGGGAAAGATATAAAAGTACGCGCTCACCCACTCAAGGCAACCACACATCGAGCGCCACTTGTCGGGAGCCGCAAGAATGCAAAATCCCGCGACGGCTCCCACATTTCCGTTAAAGTATTTGGTAAATATCCACCCATCGAATGCGAAAGAGTTTTCGTAACTTGCAATGACCGTTTGCGCAAGCTTGATGAGACGCCTCCATTCTTTTTCTTTTCAATGAAGGCCTCATAACCCCCATCAACTCCACCTTCTACTGTATCCACAGAGTCCGACGATGGGGAAGGACTAGATAGTTTATCGTTATTGGAACTTTCTTTTCCACGAGCCAGCTTGAAGATGTGTACTGTGTCGTGGGCGGAACTGACAGCCAGCAATGAAGACACCGTGTTAAAATTCATGGAGTATATCTTTGTCTCGCGGGTCCCTCTGCGAAACTGATACATCTTTTCTGCACCGGGAATACTCCAAACACGGATTACTGTCCCTTTGTCGGATGAGGTAGCAAGGAGAGTTCCCGTTGAATTTATTGAAATGAATGAAATCGGTGCCTTGTGTGCTTGGATGGCATTGGCGACGGTTAATGTGCGAGTGGAAAAGAGAAGAACATCCCCAGTCTGTGGAGCAAAGCTGGATGATGATGAAGGTACAGAGGTTATTGCTGGTGTACCAGATGTTGATGGTGATGGAACAGGTGAAGGATACGCAAGGTAAGAGCTATCGGCGGAGGGAGATAGTGCACATATTGCTGAAAACAGGGTAAGTACAGTCAAGACGAAATGGCCTACTAGACTCGCCTTCTGGATTGGGCGTTGTTTCAATGACATGAAGTAATCTCATGTTCGAGATATCATAAATGTATATTTCGGTCTCCAAGACAATAACGAGAGTCTTTCGGTTCAGCTTGACGGCGAGGATAGAAGAAGGAAAAAGGAGTTCGCAGATCATGGATTGACGCTAATGAAGGAGTCAGAGTAAGCTAGGATTTCAAGTATTCGAGGCGCACTTTGGTATTCACGATCTGCAGCTTCCGTGGGCTAGACTGAGGCTGATCCGCAGCGCCTACTAGAGCGATGAGAGACGTGCAAAATAGCATTTCGACGATTCCTCTTGCACCGTCATCTAGACCTTATATTAGCCAAACAAAAGACTAGAGAATCAAGAAGACCTTACTCATAGTATATACGCGTCCGAATGGATCACAATTGGTAATGCTGTACCCTTTTCGTGTTCCTACAGATATACATCTGCGAGTATCGGTATTAAGATGAATTCGATAATAAGACTTGAGCGACGTACGAGAAATCCTGGTTGAAATTGGCGAATAACATGTTAGAATTAGTCCGTTCAACCATGCTTCGGTGACAGTAGTAGTGGTCAAAGCAGTATAATTGTTTTGTTCCTTTGATTTGCACTAACAAAGTACGTCATACCTTGGCTGACAGAAAATTTCAGTGGTCCATTCCATTGCGAGCCGTTAGCTGCGACCTTTTCTTCTTTTAATTTTGAGTTGGCTTCAATGTTTTCAGATATTTTCTTGCGAACGTACGGGCTTTCCGTTTTTTCCGTGCTTCGGCTTAAGAAGGCTCACACAGCATTAAGTAGGCTACCCACAAGAATCATTCAGTGAAACCACAAGGCCCAGCCCTTTATGTAGATTACTACTTTAATTGCTAGCATCTAGGTGGTACTGAGGTTGACCTCGTGGACTTACCACCCGATACTTCGTTCGGACTGAAGGGTATTGGCCCTTGTAGTTGCCCTTGCATTTACTTCTCAGTTTGTGCCGCGGTCATTCAATTGCAACATATTTCAGAAGCAGGAAGGTGGGATGGAATATATTGTCCTTGATCTTCTGTTTAATAATACCAGTCAATCCGGCGACCAGATACGACGGCCAAGATACGACGAGGTTTATCGTATTCTATCCTGAGTCATCTAGAGTTTTTACAATGTCAAAACTATATAGGCCCTGTTTAAGCTTGATTCAGTGTGGGTTCGCTTTAAAGATTGAAGTGCCGAACATCTTATCGAGACTTCATTGATTCCTGTAATCTTCCCTTCGTCTTGTCAGGACTCGATTAACTCGATCCGATTATAAAACTAGCTCTTCGTCCGATTCGTCTTCGATGAATTAAGTCACGATGGGCCAAAATACAGGAGCCGAGCTTTCCGAGTAAGTACGTTTGAAACCTTGGGGTCTGAGCTTATGGCCATGTCCGAGCCAGAAATATCAAATAAATCGAAGCCCATGAATTTCTCTGAGGCTCCTCAATGTGAGTTCAAACACCGAAAGCCAATGTGTTATGTGTGACTAAACAAACTGAAATTGAAGGACCGCAACTCGAAAACCAACAGCCGTTGTTCAAGTACTAACCCTACACAAGTAAGCAGTTCAAACTCGCTTTTGTCTCTTTTACTCTCACTCTCGCGCACGCTGTCACTTTAGATGAAGCCAACAACCGGTGCCCAGCCACTGTCCGTTGGTCCCAAGGTGAAAACGAACTTGAATAGCTGAGAACGATGATTTTACTGATTCCTGACCCAAGTCGACGGACAGTCAGCATGCAGCACGTAGAAGGATCATGGGGCACGCACAAAAGTCGCCTTTTCAATTAGTCGCTGTCGCTTGATGACGCGGACAAGGAGATCCTGATGTTAAGATTGCGTTAGGCAGCCTTGTCGCATCCAAGGACACGCACATTTACCTTCAATGTCCAAGCAAGAGCGCAAGAGTTCAATGTAGTTTTTTTTAACGAAATAACTCGACGGGGGAGTAATGGAATGACTCAACTCGAAAACTAGACAGTATTTATACCACCACATTCAATTGTTTGCCGTCCGAACGACAGGAAGCACGAATTATGAGTGGACCGGCTTCGTGCTCGTACCGTCTCTTGTTCGGCAGATGGTACTCGAAATCTAGAATCTAGATAATGAAACGTTACCAGTTTATTGGTGTCACTCGCAGGCCGAAAGATGATCAGAATGATCATGTTCTTTGGCCATATATTTGAGCTACGGGTGGATGCGGCAGAAGCGTCCAAAAGCAACGATAAGAGTAGAATGCAGCGGCTCTTTTGACGGAATATGTAAGAATCAAATGTGAATGAGATCGATTCTGACAACAGCCTATACTGATATTACCTGATTGTATTTTACCTTACTCGTCACCCGGACCCTGAATGACGCGAGCAGCTGTGTAAGAATTAGACCGATGGCTTCGAGAAGAAGTTCCACACAAGATCTTGGGGGTTCAAACAATCCCATCCACAGGCAGAAAAAGGCGATGTCAAAGCGGGAGTTATGGAGTTTGTGTTTATTTGTGTGAACAAACAGTACAACCATCACTCCCCGCTGATCTTTTGTTCATCCACGATCTAATTTTCCTGTAGTCTGATCCAAATATTCACGAGATCATGAACATGGACGATGATTCCGCAGAAATAGAATTGGTGAGAGTACATTCTGCTAGCAGTTCAGTGTCAATAATCTCGTCTTAGCTTGAACAGAATTTGAGCAAAACTCATCAGATATCTCAGAAAATGACAAGTAACCTTTGCTTTAATTGTGATTTGCTCATAACTTAACCAGTCAGCTATTCTTAACAGCTTTGACACACGCCTTGCTAGGCTCGAAAAGTCCATACTACCGTTATACAACTCTACTCAAATTTTGAATCGAAGAGCAAGTAGTACGTGGTGAACTCAATCCAGTCGCATGAAAAATGACAACTCGCTGCAGACATTGAGAAAGCATTGATGAAGATCGATGAAGTAGCGAGTAATCAGGAAGGAATAGCTGCTGAAGAGGCGTTGATTCTGAGAGGGTGCGTCCTTCGCTCGATTCAAGCTAAGCTGCCAAATTGACCCAGGAAATGCAGACCACAACCAGGAGAATTTGAAGTATACAAGGATGCGCTCCAACGGCTTAATGCTTCAATCGCTTTCAAAGCGTCTGACCAGGATACCTTTGATACAGCTCGACTAATAGAAACCGGCGCAAAGAAGCTTGCTCAGCTTTATACAAAACTGGTTGCCGAAGGTTCTTCTGGTACAACGCCCGCTCCTGGTGTTGAAATTGTCAAAGCTCCCTTTCCATCGCAATTGCGCTCTACACTCCAGCCTATAGTCGCCTTCCTTCGCACATTACCCGTTCCATCCACTCATCCATCACATCCGGCTGCTGCTGCGATTCTCACGACGCTCAAGGAGGCTCAACGTGGATACGCTGATATGCGAGGGACGTGGGGCAAGAAGTGCCTTGAGGCGCATGGGAAACGCGTCGTTGATCGCGCGGACACAGTGGAACCTATTGCTACAGGAAAAGAACTTGGAACATGGGTTCAATCCGTATTATCCGTCGCCCGTGAAGAATATGATCTGCTGACAGAAATGAGCACCCTGGCTAGTCCGTCACAACTTGCGTCTCATTTCGGTAACCTTCTCAACCCGCTCGCGCTTTTGATGAGCAGCACTATCACTTCACTGGTGGCATTTTCCAAGCGATCTCTGCAAAAGTACGGATTTCTAATACTCTCCGCTTATGAGGCGCTTCTTGAGTTGCAGCCAATGTGGGATGAGATTGCTGCCCTTCGGGTATCTCCTGACAATCGTAACGAGAATCGGAAGGAGACAAATGAGTACAAAGATGTTGTTCAGGTTGTTCGAATGGTGTGTATCAGGATGTTCCCAGAAGCCCTTGCGGACATCAAGCTATCAACAGCAGGAAGAACTGGAGACACTAGCACAGCACTACTAGATGCTTCAGTAGAAGTGAAGTTTTGTTCTTTGAAGGCCACCCTTTAAATTAATGTCACTTTTACAGGTTGTGCAGTTCCTTAACAACATGCAAGAGGTTCTCGTTGGCTCTGGTGATATTTTATCAGTAGTGGGTGACGGAAATTGGAAGATGGGAGAGGGCGTCATAGTAAAAAAACAAGCAATAGTGGAAGTCAGTGCACAGACGTTATTGGAGCATTTTATCTGTATGTCCCATCTGCATTGAACCGCGCCTACTAAGCCTCATGAATCTTTTTCAGACGATGTCGTTCTCACTATCATCAATACGGTCAGCCTTATCGCCCGCACCCAAAGGCGCCCGCCTTTCGATTCGTTTTTCATGCTGAACAATATTGCCTATCTGCGCAAAAATATCTTGGAGCCCCGACAAGACTCGTTGATTGATTACCTCACAAAACCTACACAGGACGTCCTGAACTCAAATTTCCGCACAGCAAAAGCGAGCTACCTTGACGCCAACTTTTCTCCCCTCATGCAGTCGCTTTCGGACGATCCCAAGGAGAAGGGCAAAGCCGCAACAAAGGAAAAGTTCACGAGATTCTATGACCTACTCGAGGAAGTGTTGGAGAGGCACAGGCTAGCGAAGGTATTAGAGGATGACGCAGAGAGCAGGGAGGCCATAGGGAACGATGTCATCAAGTTCCTTATTCCATCACTCAAGGCGTTTACCCAAAAGCAGAAAGAGAAGGAATTCAGTAAAAGTAAGCATCTTTGTGGCTCTCGAGTAAATTGCTTACCTTTGCGCTAAACTTCATTTTTCCTCTCAATCCTACTACGATCCAATCATGGCATTTAGATCCCCAGAAATGTAACAGTCCTCCCATTACTGTTCCCGTATTCCACTGATTTATTTCTGTTCTCAGATATCAAACTGTCCGCGGAAACGGTGGAAAGTCAGTTGAGAAGCATCTATCGATAGTGATCGCGATCGCTGTATTATGTGTTCTGGTGGTTCAGAGTACAAATTTATTTATATTTTTTCTTTTAGCTCATGTCTTCGCGAAAGCTCGAGGAACATGAGAATCTGCGGGTGCTTTCTTGCCTCGTTTTTAGCTTCACGGTGTGGAGTCCAACTTCGAGAGAGCCGGCTACTTTGTCTTTGTCGTCAACTGACACCGTCTCGTTGGTTTATTCACCAAAAAGGCTCTTTTTATTTTACTGACAGCCTTTTCATGTCACTGTATGTGCCCACCAAACTGCTGGGCCGACACAAACATTTTCGAACCCAGCTTCTACTCGTCGTACGTACAACAAGGACATGAAGATGTCTGATATGATGAAAGGAAGTTAGTATGGTATTGGCTGAACTTCATGTTCCGTTCTGCCAAGATCTACTCTTGGTACGATTTTTCCGTTATTATTTCAATTCTCATGTTAATACATCAATTATCCACAAGGTACGTATAGTCGTTGTCTGCTGCTCGTTCTCGTCATTCCCGGCATGGCCTTGAACAGCAAACTTGCGCCTCCGACGTCACCCCTGCTCAGTTGAGGCCTTTAGGCTGCGGACATGGGTTGTTGGTGGGACTAGGCACAGCGATGAATATGTATACGTCCTAGAACGTAGGTTCTATAAATTCCACAGGAAGGGGGGTATGAGCGGATTAGCGTGCTCACTATTCGAAGCCTTCTTTCCAGTGTGCTTGAGAAATTTTAACTGGATCGAGAGGCGAACATTCTAAACAAGAAAGGCAACTGAGAAGTTCTGTCAAACCGTAAGTGTATGCATTAGATTATGTTATGACTGATGTGAAATTTTCAGGCTATTAGGTGGTACGATTCAGTTGAGATATTCTTCCGCGACAATACAGGTCAGCACTACTGTCACGATAGAGTGTGTCTGACACCCCGTCCTGTCAAAAATAAACTGATGATTGTATTCACCAAGAAAATTTCACCTGTTGGCTGGGTTTTGTTCTATTCGTTGCACTCGGACAATTTTTAGATGTGATGATTTTCAAAGGTGTGGTTGAGGCCTGGCGCTGTCCGGATCCTGATCAGACATCGTGGGCAATTCCAAGAACCAAGTGCCGCATTACGAGGATGCCTTTGACCCGTCTTCAAGGAGGAGGGAAAGTATAAAAGCAGGGCAGAACGCTTTCATGTTCTTCACTCGAACAAGTAACCATCGTTCAAGTACTTCTATCATCATGCAGTTCAAACTTGCCTTTGTCACCGCTGCTCTCGCTACTCTTGCGGTCGCCACGCCAACTCCTCGAACTGAGCCGGCAAGCAGCTGCACCACTGGCCCCATCCAGTGCTGTAATAGCGTCGAATCTGCGAGCAGCAGTCCCGTCGCGCTTCTCCTTGGGCTCCTTGGCATTGTCCTTCAGGACGTAAATGTAAACGTCGGCCTCACCTGTTCTCCCATCACTGTCATCGGTGCTTCGGGCAGCAGTTGGTAAGCTTCCAAACTGAACCACTGTATTGCAGAGTATTCGCTGACTGTATACCTAGCTCGGCGCAGGCCGTCTGCTGTGAAGACAACAGCCACGGTATGATCATCCCTTTTGTTTACATCAATTGTTCTTAATTCTCATCCTTCTTGTAGGTGGACTCATATCCATTGGCTGTGTCCCTGTCTCTCTTTAAGCATTCAAACCTTCGAAAACTCGCGACGGCTAACACACGCGAGTCTCCTATGTCGTAGCAGACATCTGCGCTCGTTGACTATCGTTGGAGTTGGAGGGGTTGAGACTGCACTTTCATTATTCATATTAGCATTGCGTAGGGGTTAAATTCAGGACGATGATTCTGTATGAACCGTTGTGGTTTGCTTAATATGGACTGGTCTGTTTTGCTAAATGATATTGTCCGAACCAAATCATCGGCCGCCTGGCGAAATGGCATCGCGTCTGACTACGATGAAGTATCGATAATCAGGAGATTGCAGGTTCGACCCCTGCGGTGGTCATTTTACTCTTTTGCTAGTCACTCGTAATCTCAGTGGAGAAAAAACAACTTGACGGGAAGTCAGAAGTAGAAAGTAGAGCTTGGGGTAGGTTCCGACTCTACTTTTCCTGAAAGTAAAACTCCCCGATGTTCATCCCCACCCTTAACCGCCGCACTTTCATACCTTTTGCTCCAGCCCAATCAACTTGCAAATGCCCTTCATTACACGAACGAGAGAGTAAACCACAGGCCGCTTCAGCGTTTGTAAAATTTAAGGAATGTGTAAGCCAGTTTGATCCTGTATATGTATATGGCAGCGCGGCGGGAGGCCGATGTGATTGTCTTTCTATAAACGTATTGTCGAACAGCGCCCAATGAGCGCCTTTATTTCGGTAGTTCTCATACACAACCACCAACGATTCAAGACGTGGGAGTGCAACCCGGACGCATAGAGGCTTGGACGACAACCAATACCTTCAAAGTCTATCGACTACTACTCATGACACTGGATGAACAACGTGATGAGCGCGACGCTCAGAGCATCGACAACTTGGACGACCTGGACACTCTCAGCGACATTTCCTCTTCTCAATATTCTCCTTCTGAATTTTCTTCGTCAAGCTCTCTTTCTCCTGTACGATACTACCTGCGCTCTCTTCTCCTACCCATTGTCGAACGCGAATCCCATGTAATATCTCGCCTTCAAAAACGATTTCGAACTCCATTCTGGGACAAATATTTCGTTTACACCAGTTCGCTCGGGACGCATACGTTCTTTATGATTTTATTGCCGGCAATGTTCTTCTTTGGGTTCAGGGATATGGGAATGGGGTTGGTCATGGTGGGTCAATGTTCACACCGCCTTCTAATTCAAGTTCTCATGAATTGTATGTAGGTCATGGGTGGAGGAGTTTACGCAAGTAGTATCGTGAAGGACTTGGTTTGTAGTCCGAGACCTTTGGCACCGCCCGTTACACGCTTGAGTCAGTATCCCACCCTACTACAATATTGTATTAATATCACTTCTTCACAGCTATAGGCAGCCATCATCTCGAATACGGTTTCCCTTCAACGCATTCCACGAATAGTGTCTCTATCGCTCTATTTTTCTGGGGATATGTCCACACACTATTTCCTGAAGATTCCGTCGTTTACTGGACTTGTACAACTATTCTTCTGATCTACACATTGTCCATCGTCCTAGGCAGAATCTATACTGCCATGCATTCCTTTGTCGACTGCATATTCGGAGTATTACTTGGCGCTAGCGTTTGGTGGTGTGTTACCGATATGAACATCGGGGGATTTTTGACCGGCCTCGGATTTTCCACCCGGCTTCAAATTTGGATATCCGACGCTGTGTCGGGGTCCGCAACGAATATTGGCTCCTCTTCTACTGCCGCCGCATCGTTATCGTCGTTCTTCACGTCCGCAATATCCACGTTAACTCATTCCCCAGTCTCTCCGCCGCTCCTTTTGACGACCTTCTTTCTCTTACTCGTCAACCAACACCCTCAACCAATCGATGATTGTCCATGCTTTGAAGATGCTATAGCATCTGGTGCAGTTGTCTATGGTGCCCTACTTGGCCGATGGGCCACTGCATACTTCCATCTGCACGACCTAGTCGAGCGTGTAGGCGGACCCCAACCCATGCTAGGTGCCGGATGGGATGTTATCAACGTACACAATAATAACTCCAATGACAAACTTTGGATTCCTATTGACAGAGATTACAAAGACTATATCCTTTTCACTCTTGTTGCCTTCGCAAAAGTTTTTCTCGGAATTTCCCTAATTTTTGTTTGGCGTCTATTCGCCAAATCCCTCTTAGGTCTTCTTCTTCCTCCGTTATTCCGACTTGTGGCGGGATTAGTCAACGCAGCCAGAATCAAACTGGGTATGAGGTGGTTGGGGATGCCTAATCGGAGGTTTTACCTACCTGCGACAGAGTATAGAGGTCCTGTCCCGAATGGGTTCATTGGAATGGGCGAAGAGGAAGGTGAATTCCTCGGAGACAGAGATGAGTATGATCTTGGGAGGAGGATGAGGTCAATACCTTCTGTCATCGACTTGCCCTCGACTTTGAGGGTGGGTGTGGAAGTAGAAGGTGGTATTGGGAGTGGGTTGATAAGAGACAGACCTGGGAATGATAGCGTGAGTGGACGCGAAATTAAGAGTCGAGCAGGGAATGGGAGCTCAAAACTCGCTCATGAAGTGGGTGTGGACCAGGATATGGTCTACGTTCCAGATGGTCACGACGAAAAGCTGGGGAGTGGGGGCGGAATGAGAAAACACATTCATTACGATGCTGACGGTGAGCCTTCTTCTCGTGTTGTTCTCTGTCGTCTCTCGTTCTTTTCTGTTCAGATGTCCTGTCATGTATCTCTCTCCTGTTTGAGAAACTGTTTTGGAAAGCCATCTATTTTCTCCTTTACGATATTCTTCTTATCTCTCGTCCTTCAATTTTCGTTCCCTAACATCGTATTGCCAACATCCCGCGTATGCACCCATGTCATAGCTTCTACAGAACTCCCACGACTTTTTCGCTTTTTCGCCTTCTTCTCCTTGTTTTAATCCTTATTCGCCTGCTCTACAATAATACTGACATTCTCCTTCTGTATTCCAAACGCTAGTTCTAACCAAAATTCTCGTCTACGCCGGCATCGCCATACTTTCGATTGAGGTAACACCACTTGTGTTTGAGCTGCTTGGGTGGGGAGTGTATGTTAGTCCACCGGAGGGGGTTTTAGTCCGTTCGGTGAAGTTTACCTAGGATTCGCCGTCTGTGTCTAGGGGTTTAGGATAGGTTTGATTGCGATTAGTCGCGGTCGATTGTACGATGTTGTTGCAGGCTGTGTCGAGCTCGTCCGGGCTTCCTCAATTTTGGATTCATTCAGGTTGCATGGTATTACGAGCAATAGAAAAGCAGCCGGTGTTATTGTTATAGTGTATATCTATAATTTGAACTTTACGAAGATCACTTTGGGTCAAGTCATTCCATTGGTTGTATCCGACGTGGACGATCTGTCCTAGCGTAACAAGAGGTAAGAATGGTATCTTGGATCCATTACAGGTTAAAAAAACATGACTCGTTACGTTTGTTCATTTTTTCACTTGCTTCCTCGCCCTATCACGAAAAACCCTCGAAGCTCAGTTTTGCCACGGATTCATCCTTTTCCGACGCGGGAAGCATGGCGAGCTTCCGTTGACCTGGAGGTAATAAACTCTGACAACTTGATATGAACAGTTTCTCATTCGGCGGAGTTCTTGACTCGGAGAAAAGCCTCATTCAAACTTGACATAGGAGATGATTGAGATACGGACGAGGAGCGAACCCAGAGTGAACAAGGGCGAACATTCTATAGTTTAAACCCGGTCTAAACTAAAAAGGCAATTTCTCCTTGAAGGTTCGGCCAGTGAAAATTAATTTTAAATAATTTCTGTCAATACATTGATCGCATGGTATTCTGGACACAAGCTGTTTATTAAGTGGTACACGCTCTACTTTGACAACTCGTGCTATACAGTCAAACAACAAGGTGCAGACACACCCATAAAGGGAGTTGTAAGCGGGTGGAGACATCTCTGTTGTGGTGAGCAAGCGACGAACATATCTTCATGTATAAAACCTTTTTGACTGTGGTTGTTAGAAACAAGGAATCTCGTCAGAAATGTCGCCAGGAATAATAAGGGGTGCTGTTTGGTGCAGCTCCAATTTCGACCTGTACGCGATTTTCTCGTTCAACTCTTGATTTCGCTGACAAAAATCTTACGACGGGTTTGTTGTGAGGCTTGATCGAAAGTATGTCCCTCGGGTTATGAACGTTCTGAACATCGAAGACAAGAGTAGACAACGCACTCTGCGAACATCATCGTGACTAGTTCAAGTCTTGTGAGACAAGAAGAAGGCTTTAAAAGAATACAGGTATAAAAGCTGGAAAAATATGAATTTTCTGAATTTTCTGCGACTCAAACCGTCGTACAAGTCCTTTCTCATACTTAGCCATGCAGTCCAGATTCGCCTTTGTCTCCGCCAATCTCACTACTTTTGTGGTTACTACGCCTGCGCCCCGCGTGGATCGTTCAGCAGCTGCTTCGCCCATCTATGGCTGTCAATCGTCGGGCCTGCCGCTGGTGTTCTTGACGGTCTTGGCACTGTCCTCGACTCGGAAGTTCTGGGTGTCCTATTTTAGACCCGGTTGCTCTTCCATGACCCCCATTGGCACTTCAAGCAGCTGGTGGTTCTCCCCGTTCTGTGCGGTGTGGAATGTGTTTGGTGACGCTGCCTATAGCGCTGCGCAACTGGGCTGCTAAGATAACAGCCGCGTACTCTCCATCGATTGTGCTTCTGTCATCTTCTCCGAGCATTCCGGTGCTCGAGGGATAGCGCCGAGTGACACGAATTTCTACGGTCGGGGTTTGACAGCTCTCTTGTCCAGGTTGTCGGTGATGTTGAGCTGTGCCTATTGAAAAAACTTGTTTTGGGTACATATTATATTGAATTATCGAATTGTGGACGCTAAGTTCTCACTAGATAAGTCTGAAGATGACTGCCACCTTGATCACGATGCAGTCTTACATATCACTCCGTCCTGAAGGCGCCCCCTCTGCCTCCCTGAAATCGGCTTTGTTTCATATTTGTTGAAAGCTTTCTAGGCTACAATTCCTACTGGTTCCACAGCGGCAACGCTTCCTCAGAGAGTCCGGATTATATACTCTTGCGGTGGGCCTTCAATTACTATCCATCACTGTCGCTATTGCCAGTGAAATTCTCGTTTTCCATAGAGGATGTTAGAAGTGATCCCGCTATCTGGCGAAATATCCCTGCAGCGGGCTGGTATGAAATATAATACCTCGCTGCCGCTATTCATCAACTGAGTCACACTCCTTGATGTCTTGGATGCTCATGCACATTGACAACAGTCCGCGACTCTGTTCGGAAGACCCTGAGGTACGTACCGTGTCGACGGCGCCGCGCTTTGCCACCGTCACGGCGTTCTTGCAGTTCGATCTCTCATGGCTTTCGAAAAGGAACATATTGGGATCTATGAAGAACGAAATTTGAATGCTGTAAGCCAACTTGTGAAAGAATTTCGATCAAGTGCGGTTACAAGTCACTTCGAACCGATTTCGGAATCATTCTCTCTCTCGCAATTAGGCCAAGTCTGTAGGCTGCTCTCCCGGCGTGCATTGATTTCGTCTCATAGCATAATTGCGCCGTCGAAATAAAATTCCGTAACCGGATATCTGGAACCCTCTCTTGTCAAGATAACTCCAATGGACTTTGATGCCGTCTGTATGTCGGAGGATAGTTGATTGTTCTGACATTAGGGCTCAGACGGTCCAAATACCATACAAATCACTTTACAACTAATTATATGGGCCATGGTTGATTCGTCTTAATTAAGCCCAGGTTGAGAAGTGATAAAAGCTGGGACAAAAGTTCGAAGATCTCTCACTCGAACAACCAGCAGCCGTCGTTCCAGTACTTTATATCTACTCCCATGCAACTCAAACTTGCTTTCGTCTCTTTCGCTCTCGCTACTCTTGCGGTCGCCACACCTGCTCCTCGCGGTGAACCTGCCAGCAGCTGTTCCACTGGCCCCATCCAGTGCTGTAATACCGTTGAGCCTGCCTCTAGCGCTGGTGCAGCCTCGCTTCTGGGGCTCCTCGGTATTGTCCTCCAAAATCTGAACGTTGATGTAGGCATTACCTGCTCTCCAATCTCAGTCATTGGTATCTCGGGCAACAGTTGGTAAGCTTCTGCATGTCTCACGAATTTAAGTCCTGGCTAACAGATTCTATAAGCTCTGCGCAGGCTGTCTGCTGTCAGGACAATAGCAACGGTAAGTTAACGTGCATTTTAAGCACTCAATGTTCTTCTCGTTTCTGACTTCCATTTTTATAGGTGGACTCATCTCTATCGGCTGTGTTCCCGTTACTCTTTGAGTGTCCGTCGATTTAACAGGCTCATACACATATACGAGTAATCGGTTTCAATGCTGTACGGGCATGGGAGCCGAAGGAGCTGGTTTTAGCTTGAACTGTGGATTTGCATCGTAATAACTTCTGGTTTGGATTGATTTGTCTGTTGGAGATTATATAAACGAGAAAAATATATGTGGGTTTTGTGTGAAGGGGATTCAATATGCCTACGCTTTCAATTAGCGACGAAGAACTACAATTCTCACAAGTATAACCACCACTAGGGGGAGAAGTTAATCAATATATGCATCCTTGTGGCACTTGAGTTCGCCACTAGTTTTTCTTCCCGTCTTCTCTACGTCTTCTATGTGGTTGCATATATCACCAAGTCAAATCTTGCGGCGTGCATTGTCATTGATTTTGTGAAGAATATATAGAATCAATACTATATGAAGAAGTCGATATAGGTACGAAGAGTATCAAAAGGATATAGAGCTCACTTCAGGCGTCTCACAGTAGACTGGAAACGACTGAGGTGGGCGATAGGTAAAGATACGTACACATAAGGGATCATGGAAGAATAAAACTAGCTAGCGGAAGCAGATAAGAAGATAGTCAAAAGTATTTCAAAGTTTGGTTAAAGGATAAATAGATATGGAACATACTAGATGGAACGGCGTGGGGAATCCTCGCGACAGATTTCAGCGCGCTCATCGTGTATGGAGATTTTTCATGCTTCCTCAATCACACAAAAGTGTTCGATAACCTCACGACAATATCTGAACAAGTACGTACTGAGTCCTCCTGCAATGAATTTGTGCGCACGCTCTTGGACTGAGAGGTAGATTTCATCTTTGCATCACCCGGATTTGCAGCTTCGTCTCCTTAGACTTTAAGTGGCTCAACGAGACGACAGACTATATTTTATGTAGACGTATCTACTTCTGTGTATAGCCTAGATAAATACCAAAACAATACATAAGTTATTTGAATTGATATGAATATCGAAACATATGGAAACCATACAGCAACAGAAAACCGACTTGCAACTCACATCGACGTCGCTTTGTACCGACGGCCAGTATCTACAACAAGCTGCACCACTGGCCCCTTCCATCGCTATCAATCTGTTTAGCAGCGCTTCAACGGGACTCGGTATCGCCTTTCAAGATTCGAGCATTGTTGTTGGCACTTCAAGTAGTAGTTGGTAAGCTTTCTTGTCCTTTGCAATATTTACTGATTCACTGATACTGTAAGCGGCCTCTAGTCTGTATATCGTGGGGTAATAGCCACGATAATGGTGTGTTCACTCATCTCTTTCTTCTACTTCCAATACTCCCGGCCTTGATGATTGTTAGGTCATTTGGGCACTCATTTCATCCACCAGCCTCCAGCGCACTTTCCCTATGGGTGGATCAAGGAACCCTCGGCTGGTTCGCTTCATTGCTTTTTGGTATGTGATAAGGATAGTGAAGATGTTGAGAATAAGGACGGAAGTGTTCCGTTGTTTACTTGATAGTGGTTCCTTCATATATCAGAACTCAACAGATCAACCTTCAACTGTTTCCGCCTTCTTCTCTGCTGGCCAGAGATCGTGAATACGTGCTCGCAACTTTGACATGTTCAAATTGCTTCCAGTCTTGCCAATCTTGCCAATGCTCTGGTACTTTATCTTCATGATCGGTCTCCTCCCGTCTCTGCCCATGGCGCGTAGCGCTCCAAGCAAGCTTTCCACAAGGAATTACACCATCGGAGGCAGTCCCGATTCTATTGTTCAGCCTAATGACGGTTCAATGAATTCCACCTCTCCTATTGAGAGAAGAGCGCCTCCTCTTGGAGAGAAGTTGAATATCAAGACTCGTGGTTACTATGTGTGTGGTTTCTTTGTCTCCTTAAAAACACAACTGCTCATCTGAATGCTCAAGCGAAAGTGGATGTTCGACTTTTATCCTATTGAAGTTACACCTGAAAATGAAGCATTCTTCTTCAGTGAGTTCTATTTCATCAGTTCTGGCTTCAGCCATGTCTGCCAGCAGTCCACTCAAACTATGAACATCTTGTTAGAGAACGGCTCTCTCGACAAATATCTTGGTCGAAATCTACACGATGACTGGGACAGCAAGGCGATCAGAGGCAAAGGAAATGTTGGCGTGTACGAATTTACAGGTTCGAAGAAAAGTTATCTGGGCTACCGTCCAGACGAGTTGGTGGTCAAAGTTCTTCGGCAGACCCAATTCGACAAACGGGCGTATGGCGAAGTCATGGCGCTGAAACTTGCTGGCTTATACGTGGCTTCAGGATCATCAAAAAATCGGAACTTTCTTACTTCTATCACAGGGCGGAAACGTCATCCTGCCATTGTTATGAAGAAGATCGAAGGCAAAGCGATACAGAGAACTGGAGCATGGAAAGTTGCTAATAACAAGACAAGGAGGAGCATGATAGACATTGTTAAGAGCTCTATTAAAGCTCAAGTCGTGGATCTTGCACTTCAACATGGAATTCTTCATAAGTATACCAATGTATTTCCCGATTAGCAAGATAGGTACTCAAGCTACTTTTTTACAGTGACCCACATCGAGGAAATATCCACGTAATTTTCAACGAGAATGGAACTTTGAAACAAGCTAAAATCCTTGATTTTGGTTTTCCTGGAATGATTGCTATTGATCCAACTACGGAACGGAAAAAGATTGTACGCTCGGTTCTGCTGCTCCTGTATTCGACTTGATCCTGCCACAGTCACTAACCACTTTTTATCAAGGAAAAATTTTTTGACCAGCGTTGGTCTGAGAAATGGGGCCGACAATAGTAACTTAGGCTCGAGTCACGGATTTTGTGAAATTTACTTCTGGATCTTCCAAGATTTCCTTGTGCGCGACGCGCTTATGATAAGAATGATGAACAATCTCTTGGGGTCAGCAGCTCCAAAACCTTTAGGTATGTGTTCCTTCAGGAATCAGAAAGGGGAACGCTAGGTTTGACCAACGACTGCTTCTACTAGTATAGTGAATGCTCAGGAGTCAGATAGTATTAGTCTTGATCCCTCCGGCTACTAATCTGGATCTTCCAGGATTGTCCTGATATCCGCTGGAGCACAATTCCTCTCCTTCGGTTCTTGCGCGTTTCTGATTTTTTACACTACACTCTGAAGGGTCTATGACTGTCGCAAATAAGGTCACTGGATCATCTCATCCTGGAACAAATACGGCGGTCAAACAAATCCAGAGGTTTACGTGAAACGTCGCATCGAGATGATGCGTTTAGTTCTAGCTTTCATTATCGCGACTTCTCAATGTTCAAACTTGAACCTTCTCTACAGTCGACACATTCTTTGCTCCCACTTTGTTAACCAAGATGGATTGGTTCTGGACAGCTCGAGGTTCCGATTTTCGATTCTAGGAACAACATTTTCATTCTTTTTCCGAACTTGCGTCTCTGCCTTTTTACTTATTTAACAATATCCTTCCGTGCTGATATTCCGGCTGTGGACCCTGTTCATGCTCGTAGTGTCGTAGTACGAGTAGCCGGCGAAGATCAAGCTTCAAGTACGAGTTCACTCGATCCATTCTTTGCATTTTGCCCAAGCTTTACGACTTCGATGTTTCCAGTTAGAAAACATATAGACTTAACGTGATAACATCCATACACACTCCGAATCCGACCCGTATCTTGCCTTCTGCTTAGTTAAAGACGACAGGCTGGAGTTGCACTCGCTCTCAAGAAAACTGGCGTGAGTGGGACTTTGCTACAGCATTCGGGTTTGAAGCATGTTTAGGCGTGAGAGTTATTGAAACCATCCTGGCTCTTCGAATGGCTAGAAGGAGCAGATCATGGCAAGTTGCTGTATCCCACTCTCTCTCTTACTCACGAATTCAACCGCGACAGTACTCAAAGTTCGGAAGCGGAGTTCTATACTATCGTTGCGTTCGGTTTGATTCGGTGTTAAGTACTCAATTGCGATATGTACCTTATGTAGCTGGGTGTATGCGGCCAGCACAGCGAGTCCTGGTACGTATAAACTCCCCCTGGTATATGCTTCTCGTACGCATGACGATGGAGCTTTCAAGAAAAATATACCTCGTATGGTATAAGATAGTACAGGATAGTATGCGCATTTTGTACGGTCCCGTGTGAGATTCAAGGGGCAAGAATGCATTTCTTCACTCGTCACTCGATTTTCTTCGATGACGAGTGAGGAGGGGCCCATGCGGATTGGATTCAAACGAATACTCAGTGTTGTGCTTGTCTCATGGAGCATTAAAGTGTGGACGATGGTACCTTTTTGTATTCGGCCGTACCTTCTAATCTGCAAACGCAATGCGCTCATATGCATTGATGTTGCTTTTTTTTTTCCCTCCGCAACTTGAATACTTTCGATTTGTTTGTCGTTCCCTTTCAGTTTAGACTCAGATTCGGTTCCTCTTGGGTTCCTGATCCTCCTCCTCCCCCGTCTTTCTCCTCCGCTTCCGTTTCCTATCTGTCGTTCTTCTAGTCCCTCCCATGATGATGCGGATTATTTATCCCACCATAAGCGTCACGGTACCGAGTACTCGTATGGGGTACATCTTCGATTCTCGATTGTGTCAAATGAAGTTGACCTTCTTTCTTTCTTTCTACTTTTCAAGTCCATATTTACGAGAAGACATTCAGATCTGTTATATGATTTTCTCGGTGGCGCCCAAGCGTGAGCGACTCGAATTGAAGAAATCGTTGGGTTCATTAAGTTGAGTTTTTGAGTTTATGTCCATATGGCATTTTACAGAAGTGCGCCTAGATCTTTGGCTCTTAGCTCATCGCAGAATCACGGAGATTTGTGGCTTGTTTTTGCCAGGACACTGCGACTGTTAATGGTAGGTTCAACAATGTTTTTTCCAGATAATTACCCAGTTCTGAAAGATAGTACAACCGCTCAGCTCGCTCAAGTAACGCAATCTCATACAATTGACCTTGAGGTCAAGTATCAACTGAGTGAGCACTTTGGTTTGTTCCGACTTATTGATCATGAGTGCCATCTCAATGTAATGTTTGAGAAACGTAGGAGTAGTAGACTCCTCACACGGAACGGAGCTCGGGGTAAAAGAAAGGGAGTAAGGAACGGAATTGGAAGTTCCACTCGGAACTTACACTGTAATGCTTATTATTAGTGAAGAAACGGAGAGTGCTCCAACGATGCCACATTGTACAGCTGAGGATAAGCAAGCAACGGCAAGTAAAAGTGAAAGAGATTTTTTATGAAACTTGCAAGCTGTTCGTGTACTTCGGAATAGGTTATAGCGGACTGGATGATGAAGTCTGGAATTTTCTTCAAGATTGGAGATTTGAACAAGATGATTGGCTCACTCAAGCGTTATCGCTCCAAGGCACAGATATACATAGTAGTCCCGTATCGTAGATCACCTTCAGTGGTGGTTCTTTCTACGCCACCTATAGTGGTAGTACTGAATATGTAACGGCGCCTTATTTTCCATTGTATCTATGAGTAATTTGTTAACAAGACCTGAGAATACTAGAGCATCATGGAATTGGTGAACGCACCAATGTAGGGGCAAAGTAGACGTAGACAACGTGAGTCTTAAGTTCACTATGGTCATCATCAGCGAGGACGGGACGATTTCACGGGAGAAGCAGTAGCGTAAGGGGTCCCAGTGAGGTGAATGTGCGAGATGAGAAGTTCCGTAAACGTAGGTTCCTTGGAGTGGTGGGCGATCCTGGGCTCGAGGCGCTCTTTAATCGCACTTTTGAAAGTCTTCGAGTGTTGAACTTGAGGGAAGGAAATTCTAAGGATTCTAGTGATTCTAGTGCGTGAAGTTTGATATGTGGGATGTTATGATTAGATCATGCATAGCACAGTGGAATTGGAATTGAAAGAAGATAGAAGACGGCAGACGGACGAGTGGCGATAGGTTGGTGGAATTTGAGGGGGAGAAATTATAGTGAGGGTCCAATATACAATATATGAAGTTGCCGATAATACGCAAAAGCCTTGCCTTTGTTCTGTACATGTTAATTCACTCAACATGCCGGCGGCCTACTCCATCTGAAGTTTGAGCTTCTTTCTGGGTTCTTTCAAACTCAGCCATTCTGATATTTCATGAATGATGATGTGTTCCACACGCTCTTGCACCCTATTCGACCGGAACACCCCACGTAAAAAGGAACTCTAGAATACAAAAATACAGCTTTTTTTATTGATATAATAATAATAGTGATCTTACAGGAACGATAGAGCGATGACATATGAAGAACAAAGTCCGAGGCGAGGAAGGCATGTTCAGTTATTGATAAGATAATTCAGAGTGACTGTTGAGCAGGCAAGGTAACGACAGCGTTGATTGCTCTGAGCTGATCATCGAGGAAAACGATGAGCAGAAGAGGAGGATGATAGATTACGCGAAATCCAAGCAAGGACGACCGGAACCGGTGAGCCGCAGCTTCTTCGCTGATCGACCAATGAGAATTCGAGAAGCCGGAGCGACGGGATGATGATCATCCCACGATTGACAAAGGGCGGCCGGGTAAGCCGTAAGCCGTGAATTCCATTGGCATTCGATGGAATTTTGAATTCAAACAACCCCCAGAGCGCGCACTTACCGGGCTTTTACCCCAGTTTTTCCCCGCATCTCCAGGTCTTTTCTGATTTTCTTTCCGCTCTTTTCTCTGTCTTTTCCTCGCGTTCAAGTCTAGAGAAGAAGTAAATTGCACAAGAAAAGAATAACGACAAGCTAGTCGTTGAATTGTAGGGAGAACATCCAGGCTATGGCGTCCAAAGGGCTTGTACGACAAGAAGGCTTTCATCCAGACAATACCAGTGATTTAGCCTGGAGACCTACCTCTGCACTTAGTGGCATTGGGACTTCGCATGATTTAGCTGGCAGTGGAGGAGATTTTGACCAAGAGCTGGCTACGCTGATGAGCTCTGAGAGGAGTACAGCGTCTACTTCGAATTCGAATGGCGGCAACGGACCGAATAATGATTACGTTCAACGAACACATAATATCTTTGATATGGGGGTCCGACCACCGAGTTCATCATCATCATCATCACAACCCCAACCACACCAACAAGGCGCTCAAAACGCTGACTCACCTCCTCGACACCCAACGTCGATACCGGCACATTTCAACTCGACGTTGCCGGCGTTGAACTCAAGTATGCGATATGAGCCACTGCCAGATCCGCCATCGTCATCGTCATCGTCGATGACACCAAGGGGTGAATCACCGGGATTAGGAGGATGGACTAGGCATACGCCATCTCCGCATCCTACTTCGAGTGGAAATCTCAATAACAACCCAAGTCATCCCTACGCACTCTCCCGATCTCGTTCTCGTTCTCGTCCGCCTTCGGCATATCCAGGGAGCAGTGCATCACCCAGTATAATATCTTCTTCATTGGGTCCGCAGAGGACGATCAGGAGAAGAGGGAATAGTGTGTCGAGTATGACCAGTGTCAGTCCACCGCCTTCACAACAGTCTGCCCAGGCTATTGTTATCCCGAGGACTGGTCATCATCAACATAGTCAGAGTGCGAATGGTCCTGATGGTTGGTATGGACCGGGAAGTCAAGGAAGTAATACTGGGTTAGCTCTCTTCTTCTCATGTTATCGTCATCTTTCTAAACAAGATTGTACAGCGAATACACTCTTCCAACACCTGATTCACTTCACTCTCACTCCCATTCCCCGGCTTCCTTTCACGGATTCGCAAACCTCAGTTTAAACGTCTCCAATCTAAACCCAATGGGAAACATAAATACCCTCAACTCACCCAGCATGAACATCAGCTCTCCGCTTAATCAATACATCGGTCCTGGTTCTCTCAACAGTGGCATCGCTACTGGCTCGCCTATGTTCAATGGCGGCATTAACGCCGGTATAGGGATGAGCATCAGTGGAGGGATCGGGAACATCAACAACAGCTCGTTCAACGCTAATGGTCACTGGCCTTCGTCTCCTAGCGCTGCGGAGCCCCAGTTCGGATCACCGTTCGACACAGGGAGTAGTGGCAATCATAACAATCATAATCACAATCACACATTGCCATCTGCTCATCTACATCCGCATCAACATCAGCACGAAGGACAAATCCACTTTGGAGGGACCCACACCCCAACTCCAGCGTCCTTCAATTCTTCTCTCGATAGACTAGATCGTCTGGACAGGCTCAATGAGCTTGATAGGCTTGAGGGATGGGGATTCCCCGGTGACACTCATAATGATAACCATCATTCTCATAACAATCAACCTCATTCTCACTCTCTTTCTCGTTCTTCTCATTCCGGCCATTCGTCTAATGGAGGAGGGATGACTCCACTTTCTTCGTCGTTGCCTACCACGAGCAACGCATTGCCTCACCCGCAGCAACTTGGAACTGGAGGTGGGAGAGGCCATAGTCATAGTGTTAGTACGGGAAGTGCTGGCCCGACGACGACGAGAAGAAGTACGAAAGCTGAGAAGGCGGAGAAGGCTGCTGCTTTAGATACGTCAAGTAAGTATCTCTTTTTCGCTCTTGTTCTTAGTATTCTATATCTAATCTGATTTCCCTATCTATTATCTTATAACAGCAACGAAGCACCTCTCACCAACCGAAAAACAAGCGTTGCTAGCGAACGAGAAACGGAGGAGGAGACGGGAATCGCATAATGCGGTCGAGAGAAGGAGGAGGGATAATATTAATGAGAAGATTGGTGAACTGGCAACATTGATTCCCGATGTGATGTTTGGGGCTGAAGGAGGTGAGTTGCTGTCGATTTTTACGATCTAGTGACTATGTTCGCCGTTCTATATGACCTGCGCGCTCTCTCTTTCTGCTCACGTCATCGCTCGTAATCTTTCGTCCTTATCTTATCTCCTTTGTTTTGTTTTGTTCCTTCATACTAAATCCTCTTCTCTGCATTATGCCACGCAGGTACCGGAACTTCCCCACCGCCAGGCCAACCAGGAGACTCCTCTTTGAACACCAACCCTCTATCACCTATATCTCCAACTTCGCCTACATCTCCCACCTCACCCATCCAATCTTCATCCTCCTATGGTTTCAATCTTGACCTCATGGGACTCCCTGTCCCAGATGAGTATTTTTTGCATAATCCCACTGCCGCTACTGCCCCCGGGGGTGCGTCGGGAGGTGGCGTGGCGTTGAAGACGGAGCCGGCCGATGGCGATCACGTCCCTGTTAGTGAGGAGGGATATAATAGGAATAATGGCAGGGAAGGAAAAGGAGGGAAGGATTCCAGGGATAAAGATGGTAATAAAGACGGAGATGATGGAGGTGGAGTGGTGAAAGCGAATAAAGGGATGATTTTGAGGAAGAGTGTGGAGTATATCCGGTAAGTTAACTCAACCATACATCTATTCAGTCGTGTCCGAACTAATACATACTGAACGATTTCTAATCTATTCACCTCTGTATCCTGCAGATATCTCCAGCAGCTCGTCACAGCTCAAGGCGCTCGGAATAGAGAGCTCGAAAGAGAACTAAGAGTATACCGCGACGGAACGACCGGTAGTAGTTCCTCGAACAATCTCAACCCAAATTCGACGACAGATACCAACGCCAGCACTCATTCTCATTCTCAAAGCACGATGAATGGGATGGATCAGAGTATAGGAGGAAACATGGGAGAAATGGGGTTCGGTGATATGGATGGGATGAATGACTCAATGCACAACATAAATGATATGAACCAGGGCGCTTTCGATGGTATGAACCCCATTCATGGCTTCAACGGTGGAAACTTCGGAGCCTTGAGTGGATTTAATCATAGTGCAAACTTTGGTATGTGTATTCCCGTTTGGTCTTCTTCTTCGAACCTATATCAAATTTTTAAAAACTTTGGAATAATATTTCTAGGTGGGATGGGTAACTCGTTTGGTGACATAGGATCTATGAACATGAATGATATGAGCGGAATGAGCAGTATGGGTAACACTAATAACAACTTATCTGGAATGTCCGGGATGGGACCCCTGAACTCGATGGGTCCTATGGGTTCCGTGGGCATGGGCCTCTCCATGGGTTCACCACTGAGCGACGTTGATGAAGATGAGGACGAGCATAAAGAGCTTAAAGAGGATGTCAAGGACCCGCACCGAGAGTTCCCAGAAATCAAAGATCCTAACCAGAAGCAGCGTTCTAACCGTCCGACCGCAAAGAAACAAAACTCATCTGTCGGATCGGTGAACGAACCCAGAATGAAACCAGACCCAGGTGCTGATACGGGTTCTGGCACAGGTGTGGGTAGTACCACCGCCGTCGCTGCCTCTACGACGTCCAAAGAAAGAGATAACGGTGTAGGCTCCCTTCCTTCACCCGGCGCTTCCGAATCCTCCTCCCACTCTGCACATTCCGTATCTGGATCGACAACTTTCCCAATGGGCAAATCTACACGTACGACGAGGTTGAGAGCTAATTCTGCGAAGAACAATGCGTCCTTGACCTCATCTTCTGCCTTTGGTAATAATAATATGAATGCTTCATCGACCTCGACGGCAAAAGACCCTTCGGGCAGTGTTGGTAGTGTTATGGAAAATCGCGGTCGAACCCGCCGCGCACGCAGAGGGTCGGACGTCGCAGGCGGCAAACCCGGTGGGAAAGCTGAGGTTCTGGGGAATATCAGTACAAGCCCCGTCGCCAGACGACGACGAACCGTCGTTGTCAACAAGTCAAAGTCGACGAAACTCGACTCGGCGGAGGCGGAATCGGGTGATCTAGATCCAGATGTGGACATGGACGCTGCGTCTGTCAATGATTCCGCCCTAGTTGACGAAGAGGAAGACGAGGAGTACAACGAGGGAGATAATGTAGATGATGACCGAGACGAGGATTATCGCGATGACGAAGATCAAAGTCCTCAAAGTATGGACAGTGCTGCCTCGCGGTCTGGGTCTGGATCTCCGAAGAATGCAAGATTGGACGATGACGGGGGCTCACCTTTAGGAGGTACAGATGGAATGACCATGGAAATGGATGACGATGTGCCGATAGGGAGGAGGAGTGGGAGGAGGAACAATAGGGTAGCTGTTGGAGGAGATGGGATGCTGTTTTGACGGGTTGACTTTGGATTGCATCTTGCGAACTTTGAATATTTACCGTTAATGCTCACAAAGCCAGCTTAGGATTGCTCGTGCGTGCGGGCATGCTTGGGTCGAGTGTCAAACGTGGATGGGTGTTGAGGAATGTTGCGGAGGAGATGAACCAACCGGACGATTCGTTATCGTATTGGTAGAGATCTTGGTGCGATTGAGGAGGGTGTTGAGGATGGTTGGTTTTGCAAGCTTTTGAGGGTTATTTAGTGTGGCAAGTTGCTCCTGGTGATTTTCTTTTGATGAATTTATGCCCCCCCTTCCTTTTGTATCTCATCCTTCTGTTTTCATCCTTTCAGTATCTTTTTCCCTCACATTTTGGAATACTCCTTTCCCGATCCTGAACCCATGACCTTTTGCCCTGAATTGAAGCGCTGCATTTACGTGCTGATCTACCAGACTCCCTTCCCTCATCCTCAACATATCATATTCGTTCAACACATCTGTTCCTTTTCTATGTCTGTTGTACTTTTCAATCTCGTTCTCAAATATCTCTCTCATCTTCTGTTCTGTTCTATGTGCTTTATTTTGCATCACGGCTGGGGAGTGTCTGGGGAAGAGGAAGTAATGCCGCGTATGTATGGTGTGTTTTGCCGACGACGACGGCGATAGTGTCGAAGACGTTGAGGAAAAGGATGGTGGATGTGAAGAGTTGAAAAGATTACGATGAGTGACCTCCATCCAACAAAAGGGCGGAAAAGAAATGACCAGACCTTGTGGTTCCCCTATGTACTTTTATATCACTCCGAAACTGATCTCAATTTTTCCTTTGTTGCGTATGTATGTACAAGGTTCAACTGAAAATGTGTTTTATAGTATTCCTCCCTATCTAAGCGTATCTGTTCCGATTTTCCCGAGGTCATTCCAGGGTTCATTTGAGGTCATCGGAGACATAGATGACATGGAGACGAGGTCAGGTTGGGACAAAAGGCAGATAATGAGATCTTTATGATAGGTCAGGTTGACATTTTTTGGTGTAGGTCCGCGCTCAGCTGCCCCAACACAGCCTAAAATGCTTAGCACCTGTCTCGCTTGAACAGCTCAGCTGGTTGCGCAGTATCCCAATCTGACCTAAGCTAATCCGCTGCATGACCACTTTGCAGAAGTTGATCGTATACAGTCGACGGCGGTGGGTGATAGATCACAACCTCGAATATCAATATCCTTTTGTTTTCGAACAAAATTAATGGAATAACGACGAAACCGCAACGCCAGAATAAAATAAATGGTGCATATCCTCCATTTAAAGACAGAGACGTACACGTCATACTTCATTTACAGGACCAGATCTTGCTCTTACGATGGTCGAATAGCCGCAGAGAATTCGCGGGACGTTGAGGGTTTTAGACCAATGGAAAAGACATCCATAAACGAATCGATAGGTCGAACCTTTCGTGATAAGTAAATTCGCACTGGGAGCTTAATTTCTCCGGAAAGTACTCTGCAATGGAGATAGTAGTCACTACAGTTGTGGGCCGAGCAAATTTTTTAAAAGGCCGATTAACTGAACTCGATTGATGATCCCTACTTTACTGACTTGGTACTGTAATGCAGGCTAGTTGCGTAGGATGTGAATTAGCAGCTAGAGGGACAAAGTCCAGTGCGTTGATACTAGTCACTCGGAGGAAGGTTCAGAGAATTGTTTTCAAAGCACAGACTAATGCCGGCGTCTTGTAGGGTCTTTTGATATTTTCCAGTTATGACAGGCTGGATTTTCAAGATAGGCGAGAATTTCATTCGTGATTCGGGTTTGATTTCCTCGACGGCGTTCTGAATCTTCATAACAGTGATATACTACAATCACTTTTTGAAAGACAGCTGGTTTGGACAGTTGGCCGCGTCACAATCTAGCAGCAGAGACCACATATCATAGTCATAAATGCTAATGCCGGTGGCTCAAGTTCAGGACGTTGAGCGCTCAGCGAGTCGAGCTTGCCTTATTAGGTATTTGAAAATACTAATTCTGCTCAGTCGGAGTTTGTTTGTACATTGCAACTTGCACAAACGTGGAATAAGTTTGGCTTAAGATTGACAGCATTATCGTGTGTGAAATTGTCAACATTCTTGAATTCAGTATACTAGACTATTCGTAGTGAACACTACAAAACACAGCTCAACATTTCCAATAACTCGAATGAAAAGGGTGGATAAGCTTCCAGTCCTTAACCGCAGCGTAGTGGTGGCGAGCGATGCTAACGTGAGATCCGTAGCTGGTATGATTGGAGTGCTTGTAATCTCAAAGAGTGACGGGAAGACAACCGATGGAGATCAGTCCACCTGAAAATAGCGTCAGAACTGTAGATAAATTCAAAAAAAGGCCTAAGCATACCGTGGCTGTTGTCCTCGCAGCAAACAGCTTGCGCGGAGCTGTGAACAGTTTAGTGGGCACAACACACACGTCGAGATACAGAAACTTACCAGCTGCTCGAAGTACCAATGACAGTGATGGGAGAGCAAGTGAGGCCAACATCGACCGTCAGATCTTGGAGGACAATGCCGAGAAGACCAAGAAGGCTTGCAACACCGCTGCTGGAGGCAGGCTCGACGGTTTGGCAGCACTGGACGGGGCCAGTGGAACAGGTGTCCCGAGGAGCAGGTGTGGCGACCGCAAGGGTAGCAAGAGCGGCAGAGACGAAGGCAAATTTGAACTGCATGATATGAAGAGGAGTACTTGAACGAAGACTGTTAACTGTTCGAGTTGGGAGAAGATCAATGATATCTTCTAGCTTTTATACATTTTTCCTCATAGGCGCATCCTCCAGGAAGGCCTTGACATTGATCACACGTATGCTCGTAATGCGCGGTATACACGATGCCCAGAATTTCCACGAACCGGGCGATAAACCTTCAATTGAGCCTCACAAACAGAACAGTGTCGAAAAATTGAGCATTGAATAGAAAAAAATGCATACAGATGAAATTTGATGCCCGCCAAGACACCTCTGTTTTGACAGGACAGCGGATAGGGAGGTTGGCTATATCGTGACGATATTTCTGACGACGATATTCTTGATGATATTCGAAAGCCCTGTCAAGCTCTGCGTGAATTTCGAACTCAATTTTATTGCGGCACTCCCCGTTTACCCTGCACCTGTGGGGTTTACGGAAGAGGAGGACTGCAGTTGCCTTTCTGGTATAAACTTTTAGAGAGCTCACATTCTCCTGGGCCCGGGGTACCACCCGTCAAGCGCTGATAATCTTCAGAAAAACTAACGTAGGTAGGTAGTTCCAAGTCCAGAACAATATAGTTTCTCGAAGTGAAATATTACACCCAATATATATCTCTGGCTTAGGCTAACATTGACTTCGAGTTCATCGTTCATTCATGATCAATTGTTGTTCTCCACCATCTCCTAATTAATTTCGTAAAATTTTCCATGTCATGGTCATGTGGTCATGTCAAGTTTTCAACGACACTGCCGACTCGAACTTCATCAACAGGGCACAAAAGCAGCATCTGTCTTCCTTTTAGACAAACGGAAAGCAGCTTAAGCCTCATGGGTATGGGCTGGCTGCTTGACAGTCGCAGGAAGCCGAACGGACTTGAGTTGTACCAACGACGTACGTTAAAACCCGCGATTGTACTATCCGCAATCACACTGGAAGGAAAAAAAAACCTCGGTGAAGGCATTAAATTAAATTATCCAGCATCATGTGGCATACTTTATTCAGTGTATCAGGGTCGGGTTTTCTTTACTAACGCTTGTAGTTAATGCACAAAAAATTCCGTGAAGAAGAACAGGTGAAGGACCTCGTATATTGATACCTTATAATATTGAATTCGTAGGTTCCGTGATATTTAATTGTTGCGCTATTTTTGTAATCTGGATTCATCATTCACTTTTGCTTGAGCGATATGTCTTTGCCGCAGCAACATCACAAGGCAAGTTCGAGGGTGAATGAAATGCAGAGCTCATGGAATGGCGGCTAACGGACTGAGGGTTGAGGCTCACATAAGCGCTGCAACATGGTTTTTCCTGCGACTCTCGCCTTTCCTAAGCATCATCGGGAGCTACATGTAATCATTAAACCTCAAGTATGCAAGGCGAGATTCTCGTATGATGCACTTCCCTGGTGGAGAAACATGCCCCGACAACGCTTTGAAGGCGATCAGTCAAATGACTCAACGTCTCTTTCAATTCTATCAGAAAGTACATGAGCTGATCCTCAGCCCTCAGTCTGTTAGGTTTGACTGGTGGTATGCTGGGCACTTACCCTGTAGATGATGGCGCTTGCCACTAGTACTCCAAAGTCTCTGGAAATGGCAAAATTCAGCACTTGGACTCCAAAAAAAAATTCCTTCCCCCTATCCGGGCTTCATGAGAAATTGAGAACGTGAACCTCCTAAAAGTTTATACCAACAAGGCAACTTCACATGTGCAGGGTGGACGGTGGCTGTATCTGTGAGTGAAGTAGAGGATTGAGTCTGTTCCGATTTGAACAAGAGTTTGATAAGTCCTACAAATATTGTCAAAAATGGCATCGAATATGTAATGGTCCTCGTCGTAAGCGGGAAAACAGATAGTATATCAGTCGGTCCCTCTGGACAAGCATAAGGCTGCGGCGTGTACTCGAAAGTGCAGTGCGTATGTAAGATGCATGTAAATAATGAAGAGCAACAGTATAGAACTGAAGGTGTAATCAAAAAGAAATGAAACGTATGTCCATCTGAAACCCATAAGAGGATGTCCGTAGTACGTACCCTCAAACCATATTCGTTCGTGATGGCGGACTCCACAGCTAGTCCGTATGTTCACTCCACATACTGGGGAATACTCAGGAATATCGTCAGAAATACGGTCATAGCCAATGGCCACAACCCTGTCCTGTCGTCCTGTCAAGACAGACGGGCTTTGAATTGTACGCATTTTCTTCTATTCAATGTTCAGTCTGTCGATAGATATTTTTGCGAGGCTTGATTGGAGGTATACCGCCCGGTTCGTGGACATTCTGGGCATCGTGTATACTGCGCTTTACGAACATATGAGTAATCAATGTCAAGGCCTTCCTGAGGATGGCGCCTGTAAGGAAAAATGTATAAAAGCTAGAAGATATCCTTAGCATTCCCTCAACTCGAACAGTCAACAGTCTTCGTTCAAGTACTCCTCTTCATATCATGCAGTTCAAATTTGCCTTCGTCTCTGCCGCTCTTGCTACCCTTGCGGTCGCCACACCTGCTCCTCGGGACACCTGTTCCACTGGCCCCATTCAGTGCTGCCAAACCGTCGAGCCTGCCTCCAGCAGCGGTGCTGCAGGCATCCTTAGCCTTCTCGGCATTGTTCTCCAAGATCTGACGGTCGATGTTGGCCTCACTTGCTCTCCCATCACTGTTATTGGTACTTCGAGCAGCTGGTAAGTTTCTTGATCCCAGCCGTGCGATGTGTGCTCACTAAATTGTTCACAGCTCCGCGCAGGCTGTCTGCTGCGAGGACAACAGCCACGGTATGTTTAGGCCTTCTTTGAATCTGTCTCCAGTCCTAACGATATTTTTAGGTGGACTTATCTCCATCGGTTGTGCTCCCGTCACCCTTTGAGCCCACGACCACTCAAATTATATACCAGCTACGTCGGGCTTCCAAGTTGTCGGGAATGGTGAATTGTGTTCTGTAGTTCACTAAAGATAGTTGATACTCCAAATTCAAGAATGTTGACGCTCCCAGTTTTTCCCGACGATCTGATTGAAGCTAATTCTAATCCGGTTCGAAGTGATTTACCGGCCTAAGTATTCCACCTCCATGACTCTGCCTATAAATATAATGGGAGTGATTTCGACAATACCTGTCTTTTACAGGTTGCAATTGGAAGTGCTTCCACTATCAAACGAGTTCGTTGGAGTCAAATCTTGATATAATGTGGTGTACTATCGCATGAAAGCCCTTGTAAATTCCAGAAGTGGTCGTGCACGATTGGAGAGACAAGGAGAATTGTTTTGACGGCGCGAAGACACCAGAAGTTTCATGCTTGATGGAGCATGGAGGAATTTGATCGCGATAGATTCAAACGTAACCTTGAAGGATTCTTCTTCGAAGGGCTGACTGGAATGAGTCTCTATCTCAGACTCTTGCCCCTGTGCTGGGCTGGGCAATTCTGTGACAGGAATAGTTTTTTGATGTTTCCTGTGAAAGCTAGCGCCAGAAGAGGGGGAGGAGAGGAGCCCGGCGCTGGACTAGTATCGCTGTGGGAACAACCTGAACGTTCACGGAAGGACGACAAGAGATGGAATTTTCAATGACCTATTCGAGAATCAAATCGACATCGTATACACTCTGCTTTGTAGAGAAAAATACAGAAGACCTACCGGTCAAGGGACTACATACACAAGTGGGAGTAAGTCAAGGTAGAAGGCGGAGGGAAGTGGGTTTCAAAAGGTCAAGATTGCATGATGAGATAAAGTATGATGCAAAGGATGGCGAAGTGAGGGAACGAATCAGTGTCATCTTTGACTAGCATAGAATTCTTTTGAGGGAAAATAGGTGACTAGCAAGGTTCAGGACATGAGCTTGACGAGCACATAGTTGCCTAAGGCTTTGCTCAATTTTGATGATGCATAGCCCTCAACAGCACTTAGCTTCGACAAATCGTCTCTCTGCTCTATGATATCTAGCTTCTTGCTGTTTCGACAGTTTCGCGTAAAGATAAGCAAATGACTTTTCGAGTATGGAGAATTTCTGCGCCGTAACGGCGTAGGTCTGCCGGCTTGTTTGCCGACATATATGTCCGAACTTTCTAGGACTCCGGAATAACGTTGAGCCCCTTGTGTATGTCGGAAGGTCCCATTGGTTAACTGCTCGCAGCTCGTTATTCTCCCTCAAGCGCTGTTGTTAAAGCCTCAAAAGCTGCGAAGGATGGGCAGAAGAAAGATAGAGATTCAACCTATAACGGTTAGTACTTACTCTTGCCAAAAAATTTTCGGTATAAGTTTAGCCAGAGTTGTGACTTGTTCTCCTTCTCCCCCTCTTTTTCCGAACGATGATTTGCGAAAGAAAACTTACCAGGAAACCTGACAGCACGAGAGAAATCGTTCAGTAACATTTTTGAAGGTGAGTGTCAGTTCACAACGTGGATTTTGTCAGGATTATTTTTGGCTACTCCTTGGCTTGGGGCGCCCTGGACTTTGGCTTGGCATTCTCGTTTTATCTCGCTCTTGGTTGCTAATTCTAAAATTATCTCTTTTACATCCTCTGTCAACTTGTGCTATCCTTCCTATCCTTGGTTTTTCACCATGTGTTCATCGTCATCATCAACGACAATGAACACAACCTTGACTACAATGATACCTTCTACTATCTGGTGAATGCCCATAACAACAAACAATTCCTGAACGAAGCGGAAGAATGGACTATTCAAAAAGGCATATGAGCTAGGTGTGCTTTGCAGCGTGGACGTTGCGGTCATAATCTTCGGTGAGTTCGTGATTCCTCTGCTCATGATCAATGATTCATGACGGCGCTGCATTCAGACGAAAAACCTGGACAACACGAGAAATTATACGAATATGCTTCCTCCGACGTTCGAGACATCGTCAAGCGACATATCAGGGTACCTTATGTCCTTCATCTCTCTTACTGTAACACTTACGCATTGCCCAAGTTCTCTGGCGAGAAAGATTGTCGTGGTCCCCACGATTTTTCCGGTGGAAATGCGGCTAAACTAGATGAAGGTGAAGGCGATGATGATGATGATGACGTTGACGAGCCAAAGAATAAAGGATCAACAACGAAGAGCACTAAAGCCTTTGCTTCCCGAGATGTACATACCCCTGCGCCGTCTCCGCCTTTGCCTCTTGACGGTCGTCCGGGTTCATCCGGCCTAGACAGAGATGGCTCTACCAAAAACCGAACAAGCAGGGGCAGATCTCCTACTCTCAATCCACGTAAACGCTCACATTCACATCTGACCGGTGATCTCCACCGTGATTCCCGTAGTCGAAGCCGTTCGCCTTCCTCTCTTGGACATCTTCCCCCGTCGTTCTTGCAACAGCAGCAGCGAATTGGCGTTGCCGGTTCGGGAGGATATACATCCATCTCGAATCCGCGTACCAACTCTAACCCCAACTTTGATTTGTTCGGTATAGCTTCCATTGGTACCGGAGCTGGACCTTCAGCCTCATCGTCGTCTTCTTCTGCGAATATGGATTTCAGCGGTCGAAGCTCGAATGGATTCAGCGCTTTAGGTGATCTCAGTAGCATGCGAGATCTCAGGGACATAAGAGATTTAGGCTTCGATGGTCATAGTGTTCGGGACTTGCGTGGTATCAGTGACCTCCGAGACTTGCGTGGAC
Source organism: Lentinula boryana (assembly GCA_027886635.1). Lineage (NCBI taxonomy): Eukaryota > Fungi > Basidiomycota > Agaricomycetes > Agaricales > Omphalotaceae > Lentinula > Lentinula boryana. The sequence goes on from MU790600.1 coordinate 65,539, forward strand.
TTGGTATGGGAAATTTTGACACTCTTCGGGATCTACGTGCTTTCAATGGGGCGCACAATCTCAACGGTATCGGTGCACTTGGAGGTGGCGGAGGGTCGATAGACCTGAACGCCTTGCGTGGCATGGACCGCATGGATGCTATCAATACTCTGCGAAGCCTTGGAGTTGATTTACGTGGTATAGGTCCAGAAGGTATGCGTGACCGCGACTTCCTGGACGTGCGTGACCCTCGCGATCCTCGAAATTTCGACCTGCGCTCTCCCGACCTTGAGAATCCTAACCTTAATTCTGCACTTGGCGCACGGATGATGTATCAGCAGATGATGCTCCATCAACAACATCATCAGCAGCTCATTCAAAGACGGGAACGGTTGGCTGCATTGCAAGCTGCTCATGCTCATGGCGAGCCAATTCCACCTCATATACACTATTCCTCGCACTCAGCGCACCCACATAATCTGCTTCATCGACCCTCTCATTCTTCGACTTCGAGAGAGACTAGAGACTCAAGGGACTCTAGTGGTTCAGTTTCAAAAGATCCTTCGAAAGACTTAGACCGCCACGAATTGAAGAGACGGACCTCATCTAGTACAGACGTCGGTGCATCAGGTCCTTCAGCAGGAGACGGATCAGGAAAGGAAAAGGACAAGGACAGAACTAAAGATGGTGACGACATGAGTGACATTGTAGCGTTTTTGGACGCTGTAGACAATCCTTCTACCTCACATGTGCGGGGTGGGCCGAGTGTGCCTCGTCGATCTAGTTCGACGAATCAGACATTGGATTGGCCTACGAGTGCAATAGAAAAAGATGCTGGCAAGTGTTTTTTGTTCATTGTGTTTTTTGTTCATTTTCTCAAACTTTCTGCATGTTTCCTGAATTTCATCTCGTTCATGTACTTGCTATCTCAGTCCTGTTATCAAACAAGATTTTACTGACACATGATCTTCATCTTACAGCTCCAGGCGCATCCTCATCATCTTCACCCCCCTTCGTTTCTGAACTCAACCTCCCCGCCGGTTTATCTTCTTCTGACACCACTTGGCTAGACTTCTTGTCAAGTACACCTGCACCGGGTAGCTCACTCGGTGGCCTCAGTATAAACTCTGTACCCACTTCATGGAGTCGAGGAAATTCCAGTGGTTTTGGCTCACACATGTCCGATCCTCCTCCTGGTATGAATACGAGCATGAGCACGAGCAATTTTCGCGGCGGAGATCCTTTTGGTAGTATAGGAAACACTACTGCGTTTGATAGGCAGATGCTTGCGGATGTCTTCAGCGGGCTTGGTGGAAATGTAATGGAAAACGATTCCGATTCTGCTTCTGGTCTCAATCCTGGTCCTGGTCACGCTGCACGAACTGATCGTACCGGAGATACATCATTCGGAGTGGTAGGCTCCTTAGCTGGGGTGCATGCGATCTCTACGCTGCCTAATATGCCTAATATATCGAACATGTCTTCAATGCCTATATCAATCCCTCCAGATTTCGATATGGATGGCGTTGATTTCAGCATGGACGTTATCGGTGGAAGTATGAGTATGGGTGCGGATACCAACATGGACGCTGACGATGATTCGAAGACGGCTGAGACCTTGCCTGCTTTGAAGAAACGACGGCTGGAGAAAGACAAGGACAAAGGGAAAGAGAAAGGAAAGGAAAAAGAAAAAGGAAAGGAGAAAGAGATTGTTATCCCAGCCTCACCTGCGTCCTTGACTGATGTGCAGGGTGGAGGCGGAAGGGGCGGAGGTGGTGAAAGCGAAGATGAAAGAACGAACCAGCGGCCGAAGAAACAGCCGAAGGTTGCAAAGTCCAAGTCTGGTTCTGATCGCGATAAGGAGAGATCCTTGCAGGCTGCGACTGGATCTGAGCGAGAGAGGGACAAGGACAAGGACAAGGAGCGAACGGGGTCCAAAATGAAATCACACAAGTCGGAGGTTGTACGCGATAAGGACAGGGACCGGGGGAAAGACGGCGGAGCGTCTGCGACAGCTCAGCAAGTATAAGGGCCTGATAAGGTGCCTGACGGGAAGAGTTAGGGGGTAAGGTCATTTCGTTGACGTTTCTTTCATCATAAAGTTATAATTATGAGTCTGGCGCTACTACTTATATCCTTTTTCCTCGCTGAAATGACTATTCTGATCGTGCTTGGACTGATTATTTCACGACTTTCTCATGTGTATCATGTATGTATAATATCTCATTGTTGTATGGTATGTATTTCCTTTGCTTCTTATCCCGTTTACTGAGGTGCAGGTTCCAGATTCATCTGTTGCAGTGAATATAGACGTCAATCTCTCGTACGGTCTCAGACTTCTTCATGATTTTACAGTGAACATTGCGAAGGATCATTTATTTAATTCTTCTAAAGCAAAATGAGGTGGATTTTAAAGTGGAGAAGGGGTCAGATGCTATCTTGATTATTGTCGTTGATGATTGGAGCGAGGTCTTCTGAAGATTCAGTCAGCCATCAGTGTATCATGGAGCGCAGGGCTCGAATTTTGTGAGTCTTGAGATTGGACCAAGCTCTTTAGCGCGACGTTCGCTTTCCCCAGTCATACATGGTATTTTTCGTCCGTTCTTTCCGAGCACGCTCATCACTCACGGGACGCTATAACCTAACAAGAACTCGGACACATACTTAGTTCCGAGATAGTGCGTTCCCGTACTTATTGACACATTCATGGGTCGAGTTGGCTGTTGATAACACGGTGTGCCATAGGCTCTGTATTACGATCTGGTATGTGTTGATAAATTGATATCATCAAGGTCCATAGCGTTCGGATAATAAAGGAACAGGTTTCGAAACATTCAACATATTTTTGTACCTAACTCTATCCGTCTCATTCGACCATTACGCCAATAGAGACAAGATTGTTCTTGTGTACCTGTTCATGAATGTTGGTCTGAATTCATTGGTAAGAAGGTCATCCAAATCTTACCGGTCTTGAGCCTGGAATTCTCCATCCCGTGTCATGTAGAATCGGCAAGAACCTCACTTCAAAATATACAGCCAAACTTGTATCCATTTCTTATACAGATTGCAGTGAGTGAATTACATCCTGTCTGGCTGTCACTCAATCTTCCTTTGAGCAATTGCTCCGATTCCAATCGTAGTGCGCACATTCCGTATCAGTAAAGAACAACAGGATACCAATTTCTATGAACAAGTCACCTCGGACACAATCACATTGACTCAGAACGGATAGGCCAATCACGAGAGAATTAACACAATCCATCCATCCCCACCCATCTCCATGTCACATTTTTGCGTTCCCAACTTTGGACTCTGACGCCAAAGTGGTTTCTATAAAAAAAGGTTGGAACGAGAACATATCGTTCAATCTTGATGTCACCCCATGACACCAGTGGCCCTAGTTGCGCAGTGCGATAGATTTTCACAACTGTTTTCAACATCGAATGATGAATGTCCCTCTATTTACGAGTCGCGTGAGTAAGTGTACCGTACGATAGCGAGGTGGGACTTGCCGGACAATTATTACCTTGGTCCCTTCTCTCGTGAATGGTCTTCGAATGGCGAGCTTCATGGTAATTGAAAGGGAATTTCAGAAGCACTTATCAGCTGTTCACAAATCCACGAGATAGCGTATTTTGTGCAGTGCTCAGACACCTCCTGTTTTTGTGTAGACACTAGGTCCATAACATACAGTCAGTGGATTAGATTTGTACAACTCATCAGTTGTGTGAAAAAAGCTTAATTTCTACCTTACTTTTGGTTTTTGTCTCCAAATCGCACTCGAGTCTCCAGACGGTGCTAAGGGTCAGTAGGGGCTAATATGGTCAGTGCGATGAATGGATGTGACAAAAACCGTCACAAACACAAAAGATCCTCTCCGAGTCTGCCGCATCATCCAGTGGAAATCAGATAGATCACAGTTGGACCGGACCCATCCATATGTCGCATATCGACTCTCTCCTTTGAACTTTTACATGTATTTCAATAAGACTTTCAAGAAGACTTCCAAGAAGGTGATGTCTATCATGATTAGTCTTTGGCGTTATTTAATGGTTGGCCGGTTGCTGTACCGAGTTTTCATATATATATATTCATGATTGTACGTGTCCATACGTATTCCAGTGGACCGTACAACAGCGTACAACAGGCAACGACTACCGCCGCAGATGAATCGAAGGTAGACCGGACATAGGCTTCTGCTTGAAAACATCTATGATATCAACACTACAGTCTTAACAGTAGCTCTGATACTATCGACTGCCTTACTCCGGGTTCGTTCAACCTGTCTTGTGAGCTACGGGATCCTTTTTTTGTCTTCATCCTTCTCCAGTCTCTTCTTCTCCCGTGGAATTGGTCCAGGGTAACAGCTCAAACCATCAATGATAAACCCATTTGGAACACCTCTTCGTCTCTTGGAATTCACATTCATTTATTCGTTCCTTCGAAGTTGAACAAAGGCGGTCTTTTTTTTGAGAAAACAAACTCCGAATCTAGAAGTACGTTTCAGCATATATAGATGCCTTCATTTGCTCTGTGCTTGCCTATTTTTTTGCTCCCCAATGATGAGCAATACTCCAGCGGATTTCGACATAATTTTTGGTGGGGGTATGTCCTTATTTATACATGCTACTACTTGCGCAAGCTGAATATCACATCCATAATGCATAGGAGGAACTGCCGCATGTGTTGCTGCAGGAAGACTGGCTGCTGCCAATCCAACCTTGCGGATCCTTGTAAATCATTATTCTGATTCGGAGGGAGCTTTGAGCTTCATCTATTATTGTAGGTTCTCGAAGCAGGCGAGCACACCAAGAACGAGGATTCTCATGTACAACCTGGTCGTTACTTTGGTCATCTATCTCCAGCAAGCACCACTCTCAAATTTCACGTCGGAAAACCATCGGAGGCACTTGCAGGTCGTTCTCTAGTCATACCTTCGGGTCGCTGTATCGGAGGAGGGTCTTCCGTGAACTGTAAGCAGTATATAACAGCTTGGACTGTGGTGCTAACGTATTACTTCAGTCACTATGTATACTCGTGCTTCTGCATCCGACTACGACGACTGGGAAACTCAATTCAAGAATCCAGGCTGGGGATCCCAGTACCTCCTACCTCTTTTACGAAAGGTCAGCAATGCTATCTTTGGCTGTCTGGTTTTAAATGTATGGTCGAGATAGACCGAGACCTATCAAGCTCAGCCGAACCAACCAACCCATGGGTACTCTGGCCCTTTGAAAGTCTCTTGGGGTGGACATGTAACTAACGTTGCAAATCAATTCCTTGAAGTCGCAGCCGCTACAGATCATGATCGAACATATACCGAAGACGCCAACGGTTTCTATGACTGTAACAAATATGGGGTATGACAATTAGTACCATGATTTGTTTGTGATGGCTGACTGGCTACAACACTATGACCACAGAAATGGCCGAAGTACATCGATGCTCTATCTTTTTTGGACAAGTCTAACTCGATCCCGTTATCAGATGGATTGACGCGGAGACCGGGAAACGCTCAGACCCAGCTCACTATTACATCTACAACCAAGGGGCTAATGAGAACTTGGTTATACGGACTGGACAGCAAGTTAAGCGTGTGCTTTTTGAGTATGCTCCTCTGTAGGTCTTCACGGTCTTCAATTGCTGATATCAATCTTTAGGGGAGAGAAAGCTGTTGGCTTGGAATATGTCGCCGACAGAGTCCTTCGTCCTGATGCAGATCAGGCTCCTCAGCAAGTATATGCATCTCGCTTAGTAGTCCTTTCTAGTGGTGCTTTTGGGTCCCCGGCCATACTTGAAAGGTAAGGAGTTCTGCTACTCCCCTGTATATCCATCTTACCACTGTATCTGGAAATATCTATAGGTCAGGCATAGGCGCAGCCGATCTGCTTGCCAAACATAATATACCAGTGAAGGTCGATCTTCCTGCTGTAGGCGAGAATTTTCAAGGCATGCTTGGAATCTTCGTTTTCCGGTAGATTTATTGACGGCTGAGCATTACAGACCATAATATCTGCTTTGTCCCATACCAAGCAAGCGACGAAGCGGAAACGTTTGACGCACTCATACGTGGAGACATAGCCGAAACTACTAGTAGGTATACTCTCTCTATATCCCTCATGACTTTTATTATGGGGAACATGTTGAATGACGGTATTTTTTATAGAGAATTCTGACCTGTGGACAGAAGGAAAGGGCCTTTTAGCTGCGAAGTCAATTTGTTTTGGGGGTATATTCAATGGCACTTTCTGACATTGGCTTATTTGTAGTGGCATGGACGCCGGAATCAAGATACGCCCCATCACAGGACAGGATTTCGCTGAGCTAGGCCCAGAATTCGAAGAACGATGGAACGATTACTTTGTAAACGCGCCTGACAAGCCGGTGATTTGGTTTGGGCCGTCATCCTTGTAAACTGTTCATGTACCTCTCTGTGGTCGTACTGACTGTCCGTTTAGCCTATTGGGAGATCACACTACAGCACCAGTCCGCAGGTACTTCAGTATGGCTTACGTCAATGTAAGTGAATCTGCCGTGTGTAACAAACGACTTTCTTTATCAGAGTTGGCACCTAGGAATACCCTATCTCTATGGGAAGCGTGCACATATCTTCGGGTGAAGATCCTCACGCACCCAGCGACTTCAACCCAGCTTTCTTGAATCAGTAAGCCCTCGTACTCATTGCTTAGATGCAAAACTCTGACGACCTTTGTAAAAGTCCCGCCGACCTCGCTACTTTGCGATGGGGTTACAAGAAGACGCGCGAGATTGCCCGACGAATGAAATACTACCGTGGGGAACATCTTCCTATCCATCCAAAATTCGCTGCTGGTAGCGAGGCCTTGTGTAGCGGGGAAGTTTATGGTCCGATAACACTCGATGCACCGAGATTGAAATATACAGAAGAAGACGATAAGGCTATAGATGATTTCCATAGAAAATTCAGTACGCACATTGATTTTCTTTTTACATTAACCTTACGCCTCACATTTCGTCAGTTCAAACTTCGTGGCATTCTGTGAGTACCAGAATGTTTCAGGCAGTGCCAGCGAAAGTTGATTCTTGTGTTCACAGCTAGGGACATGTGCAATGAAACCCCGGGAGGAGGGAGGAGGTAAATCGTCAACACATGCCAAATAATCATCTCCCTTATCATATCTTAGTTGTGGACCCTCGGTTGAACGTTTATGGCACCACAAATTTGAAAGTTGCAGGTGATCGTCGTTATTCCACCTCTCTCTGCTTCTCGAGTTTATGCCTTCCTTCAATCTTTCTATTCCGCGGGTTGGGTTTTGTTTTCTAGATGTGAGTTATCCATGCATGCTTCATTAATTGACAATGCTAATCATTCATTATCGATATGTAGCTCTCAATCGCTCCGGCTAACGTAGGCGCAAATACCTACAGTTCAGCTTTGACTGTCGGAGAGAAAGCTGCGGTCATAATCGCAGAGGATTTAGGATTGCAGATTGATGGAGTTGGGGTACTAGAAACCTCCGAACAAACGATATCTGGACTTGATGATGAGCTCGTACCAGCGCCTCCGACAAAGACCAAGCTTCCCGATGATTTTGCGGGCCTTGAAGGGATTGAGGGATTGACTATAAGCAGCATGGTCAATGACGAGTATACGAACTCAAAGCCTGCAATGATTACCGTCATGTAGAAAGAACTTTGTTAACGTATATACTATGTATGACATAAATGAGGACGACTACGTTTGTATGAGTCCGTTCATGATTTGAGGAATAATGAGCATCAAGGCGCGGCCAGTAACTGGAATACCTCGTAAGGATTTATTATTTGTTCTCAGGTAAATACAAGGAAATATGTACAAGAAGGACCAGAATTGCAAACGACAAGAGAGAAACGCGGGGACTTCAATTGTAGATTTACACTGGACAATGGAGCAACATCAACCAGGTAAGCGAACGATGAAAGAAAGGGACAGCGAATGGAGAAGAAGACAAGAATATTCATCAACTCTTGGAAAAATTTATGAGTACATGGTAAGGTAAATCCAAGAAGCGACAATGAAAAAAAATCAAGGAAGGAGTGGGGATTGAGATCAGGGTTAGAATTACCGATCGACCATGACTATCTGCGCGATAGTCACGAGGAATAGGGAAAAAGAAGCAAATGAGAGAGCGGGCGAAAATTTAGTCCTGAACTGTTTCGCAGGTATTTCTATAGGTGTCAACGAGAGGAAATGAATCACGTATATTCTGGTCCTTCAACGTCCTTTCACTTTCTTTCACTTTTTTGTTCTTCTCGGACCATCATCTTGTTCTTTATTATATGTTGCTCCCCTTACTTCTTTGCCAAAGTCAAACTCCTCATACTCTCCTCCAACAACGCAGTCATACTACAGCTCTTGTCACAGTCTGATGAAGAAGAAGGGGATGGCAACATCGGCGTCAGAGGCTCCCTCTTGACTGTATGCTGAACCGGCTCGTCAACATCAACGACCTTTATAACCGCCTTGCCTTCGAGAACCTTCCTAACCTTATCTGCATCCCAAGGCTTCATATGCAAATGAGCACCAGGTAAGGAGGAAGAAGACCCAGAAGAGCTTCCAGAAAACGCATCCCAGAACGCATTTCCCAGTCTGCGCATCAAAGTTTGAGAAGCCGTGCTGGCAAGCGCAGCATACATAGCATTCTGTGCTTGTTGCACCTGTTGCTGTTGTTGCTGCTTTGTCGGTACAGCCTTGGGCAAATTGGGTGATGAGTGTGTAGAAGAAGCGGCGAACGATCCCCCGAAAACACTGGGGGTTGAGTGTTTGCCTGCGAGCAGCGCACTGAGGGTGTTGCCCATCTTCGGCGGCGATGGCAAAGGAAGATTCGGCTTGTTCGAGTTCACGAAGTACGCTGGCTTGAGTGACGTTGTCAAGTGATGCGGGTGAGACTGCTTTGCCCCAAGTTGGTGTGAAGGAAGTGTGAACGGCGAGGAGGTAGATAACTCGCGCTCGAGGGCCTTGCGCTGTTGAGCATATGTAGAAGAATTGCTGTTGGAATGCGACGAGTGTTGAGGAGGTGATGATTGGCTTGTGTGAGAAGCTTGGGATGACGAAGCAGCCATCTTCGTCCATAATTGCATACGGTATCTAAAAGTAATTGAGGGGTCAGGTAATGAGACCACAAAGAGAACGAGTATATACTGACGCATCCAGAGTCTTCATCGTGAAAGGATTCGTATCAACGAATCCTTCGAACCCATTGTGAGATCCAGTACCTGGACTAGGAGTGGTTTCTTCCTGGTGAGCACCAGGAACATTCATCACAGGATTCATATTCTCTTGTAACGGTCTTGGAGAACCTTCCGGTGAGCTCGATCTGTCTCTTGAGTTGGCCGCATTGGCTGCCAATACATCTCTGACCCACTGTCCGATACTCATATTGGTTCCACCAACATTCAGGTTGGTATTAAGATCGGGCATCAGGACGGTGTGAACGGGAGTGTATCCACCACCTACACCGCCAAAGCCAAAGCCAGCTTGGGAAACACCACCCCAGAAACCTGCGGTGTTGTTGATACGAGGAGAAGTAGGAAGGTCTTTGTGGGTGTTGGGTACAAGTAGATTACTCGGGCTAGCAGTGGACGTAAACGCAGGAGGCGACACGCCGGCGGCGGCGGCGGCACGCGTAGCCAGCTCCTCGGCTGCGCTCCTTTCAGGAAGTGGCGCAGGTGGTGGAAGATTCAAGTCATCTATGGTCAGACCAGTGGAAACTGCTGCGCTGTTCAAGTTCACGTCAACGCCACGTATGGTGAGGACGGGCGACCCAGAACGAATATTTGATGACGGGGATGATGGTGACATGCCGGTTGCGCCACGGCCTTGTAGTAGCGCCTTCTTGAGTGCTGCAACCTCCTGTCTGAGCGCGAGATTTTCTGATTGCGTCGAACCAAGTTCGGATCGAATGGTTTGCAAGAGACGATCGCGTTCGGCGATATCCATCTCCAAGGTAGAGATGTACTCTAGCGAAAATCTAAGAAAATGAAGTCTGACTGTAGACGAACGTCCTCACCTTTTCTCCTGACTCTGAAATTTCTCGCACTGATCTTGTTCCTCAATTGCCGCTTCTCTTTACTCGACATCCTGGCGAACACCTCTGGAGGTGGACGCCAGTCTGCCGGCAGATCATCGTCATCGTCTTTGTCCTTATCATTATCAACTTTCGCATTCGAACTTGTCGAAGACGTAGGAGAGACTGCAGAGACATTTTCCTTATTACGCGAGAGAAGGGATGTAGCGGAGGCAGACGGGAAATACGATGTAGATGCGACCGAAGAGGAAGGTGAAGGTGCAGCAAAAACGGGCAAGGGCAGAGGTAGAACTGCACCCGGTACAGAAGATGTGGCAATCTTTTTGGTGATACCCCCACTCTGCACCGTTCCTTTGCGCGCTTTACCGTGTCCACCGACTTTCACGGGAGTAATTGTGACAGTCAACTTCTCCTTTGTCAGTTCGGTAGTATCTTCTGAGGTTTTTGTAGACGAAAGGTTAAACTGTGACCGAGTCTTATCGTCATCTATGATAGGAACAGCGGCATGTTCCGTTTGTTCCTCTTCATCCTCATTGTCATCAAAATCAGATTTGGCATGAGTCAACGGTGAGTCGACAAGCTGAGGGTCAATAGCCATTGCCATTGAGCCCGCAGCAGAGCCAGACGAAGAGTTAGAAGACGTTGAAGGGTCGATGGTCAGACCGCTCACGCCGCCAAGACCCAAGGCGCTGAGAAAGTCGAACGGCGTACTAGGTTCAAAAGATATCGAACTGGACGACGGATCGGCCTTCATTTCCTCGTCTAAGAGGTTGAAGAATGAAGGAGCGCCGTTCCCGCCACCGTAACCAAACTCGAAATTATGGTTGTTTTCAGCGCCAGTTAGGCCACTAAGAAACGAATAAGGATCGGGAAAGGAATTTTCGACGGGTTGGGGAGGGGTAGAAAGGATTTGGGACAAAGAATCTGAATGAGAGGAAGGCGAAGAAGCACGTGAGGAGCCTGAAGGTCCAGGGGACATCGCAGCCAGCGACGATGAAGGACCAAAAAGCTCAGTGTTGAGGTACTCCTCGAGGTCAGTCATGTTTGTCGGTGTGGAAATAGAGAGATTACTGGAGGTAGCCGAGTCGACGAGCATCTAGTAAAGCAGTCAACAGAGCTGGTCGTTTATGGCTCTATGTGTAATGTGTACGGTTTCGAAGATTGAAAAGATTCTGTAGATGTGATATGGCTGAATGGCTGATAATTGTACGAGGAAGGAGTGGTCGATGAAAGAAAGAGAACGGCAGTCTGGTGCCAGCCGCTCAAAGGCCCATAATTCCCACGGCTGGTCACGGCTGGAGCCGCGTAAATGATTTCGGCTGACATATTCTTGATGCCGTGAGCACTTCCCGCTTTCGATATCCTTCCATCTCGTTCTCCGACTGCTTTTCGTTTTTACTCGAGTCCCGTCAGCTGCGAGTAAAAAAAATAAAAGTAGCTGATTCCAATCTTTACAGAGACCTTAGTCCGTTTTACTGTTTGCAGTCACTGTATACCTCGGCGAGCTACGACCATCGATGGCATCTCAATGAGAGTGAAAATCCGCCATCCTCGGATCCATAACGAACATCTTTTGGTCTTCATTCCGATTCTATCTCAGCATCATCCATCGATCTTCAATTTCCATCTTCTCAGTACGCCTACGGTGCGAGTACATCGTGTTTTACAAACACGCACATCCCAAAAGTTTATTGCTCGATAAATTCAACCTAGCAATCGATGAGTGGTAACCTGTTAAGGCTGAAATGATACACAAGCTTTAGTTCAAGTACTGTGTATTGGAACGACCTCTCGAATGGAGTATTATTTTGTGTGGTGATGTCGTATAATTACAAGATCTATGAATATTTGTGCGATATTTAGTGAAAGCAACCACAAGAAACAGATAACGAAGTGAATAAATCAAAAAACTCCCTACCGGACCGGACATTCCGTCTACCAATTACCGGTCTTGCCTGTAGTTGCGTGGTTTGTATTCGCGACGATTACCGTCATATCTCGATGTCCTTTCACCATACTCGTTACCGCGAGACCAACTCTTGCCGCGACTGTCATCGCCATCTCTCGACCAGTTCCCACGACTTTCGTTGTTATCTCGGGACCGACTCCAGCTACTACTGTTGCCATTCTCATTCGTACCCCTAAATCTGCTGCTACTCTCTGAATCCCTAGACCAGCTGTTGCCTCGTTTTTCAGAATCGTACCCAGAAGAATACGATGGGGACCGCTCGTTTTGGAACCTTTTCGTCGACCGGCTACCTCTCCCCTCCCAATGCGGCCGTCCTGACGGTGAATAGGACCGAGTCGACTTTCGCTTCTGCGATTCTCCAAGCCCCAGTTTGTCCAAAAACCCGGGATTGAGATACGGTGGTGTTTCCAACCCACACGCTTGTACAGTCCAATCTTTGCATCCTTCAAAAATCACACCTCGTTGAACCCGTAGTTCGGGAGATTTTGGAGTATAGTATCCAAGCATGGCTAGGAAGGTTTCCCGGATGGCGTCTTCGTCGAAACTCCTCATGAGCTCAAGAGGAGCAGATTCCAAGTCGGATAACCGGGGAGTGTAGGGTGTTTGGATGTGCGGGCGGGATCTAGGTTCAGAGTCGGCTTGCTTGGCGAGTTCCTCGAGTTGATGTGTAATTTCCCCTGCTGTAACAGGTTTAATTGGTACCTCTGTCAATTGCCATGTAATAAACCCAATTTCCCAGGGAAGCAGAACCAGGTCTCCACGTCCGATGACACCACCTGTACGACCCGTCCTTCCAATACGGTGAATATATTGCTCTGTCGTTGCGGGTACACCGACTTGAATTACACGGGTTACCCCAGGATAGTCTACTCCCCTCGCAGAGATATCGGAAGTGACGAGGATTGACGCTGGAGAACGGTCTTCTCTAAACATATCAGATGCTCGAATTCGGGATTGCATTACACATTTCGAGTGTATCTCGTAGACATTTGTCTTTGTGGGAAACAACTCTCTTGCGAGTTTACGAACAACGACCGAGAAAAGTTGTGTCATCTTTGCGGTAGGCAGGAACAATATGATCTTGGACTTCGGGTTGGTCAGCTGGTCATGAGCAATGAGCCTCATGATGTGTGGAAGTTGTGAGGCAGCGCTAGGAAGAACAGTATGATACTGAGGGACGTGTGCGTGAACGGGAGAGTCGTCAGACTTGACACAGTCGATAATCTTGTGATCCCGAGCCAGCACAGTAGTGGCTACTTGGCGAATTACAGGAGAAACCGTAGCAGAGAAGAGTAAGGTCTGACGTGTTGGTGAAGGGGGAAGCTCTTCCTGAATGGCGTGTATGTCATCTCGGAAACCCATGTCCAACATTGTGTCGGCTTCGTCCAGAATAAACTAAGCCAAGAATGAGAAATAAAGACGACTAAGAAAAAAATTCTAGGACGTACAGTCTGTGCGGTTCGAATACTTTTGAGGACTTCCGGTTCGGATGCCATCAAGTCTCTAAGCCTTCCAGTAGTTGCAACAACTACGTCCCGGTTGCCTTTCATCCAATCTCGCATTTGTAGTCGTTTGTTGACACCACCAGTAATCAGGCGGACCTCTATCCCGTCATGATGATGAAGCAACCTCGATGCTTCCTTGGCGATCTGTGTGGCAAGCTCGCGAGTAGGACTGAGAATCAGCACGCCAACCGTCTCCCTCGAATACTTTCTCCTTGCTCTACGTTCCAGTCCGTCGTCAGACATCAAGCCAGAATCAAGAAGCGCTTGCTTTCCCGCCTGCTTGATAGCCTTTTCACGAGCTTCGATAGCAGGAATAAGGAATGCAAGGGTTTTGCCTGTACCAGTTTTTGCACGAACGAGAAAATCTCTGACTACAGGTGAACTGGGGTTGTGGGGTTCGGAGATTTCGGGAAGGCGAGATAAAATGTTTGTCTGGACGGCAGTCATGTTTCGCAGCTTCATTGGCTCTCCGACAAGAGCCTTATATGTCTTCGGTGAAATGACCTCTTTCAGAGTCTCGAACGGCTGCACGTCGTTGTCGACAGCATCAGGCGCTGCCTGTGCTACAGCCGCAGCAGCAGATTGGAAGCGAGAGCCTCCTAGAAGAGGAAGAAGGGCGAAAATTAGCACAATTACCACAGATAGAACGTATAACATACCGAAGCGAGCATGAATAACGGGAGTTTTCGTAGCAAGTGTTGCTTTGAAGGCTTTCCTCAGAAGCGAGGTGGACATTTTGGCCAAGTCTTGCCCCACCAGACTGATCCCTACAGTAAGGAACCTAGGGATGTGGTTGGTACGAGGAAAAGATTTTGGAAATTTTGACCCACGTATTCTCCGGGCCGGAGTGCCGGACGTACGTAAGGTCTTTCTCGACGCTACTGAAAAAGATTGTGTTTTGCAATGTTGCATGCAGTGATACACCCTATTTTGCTCCTGAATTAAACGGGCGTCGGGCGCATCCTACTGATATCCGACGATCACTGTAGCATTCTTGATGTATTGCTTCTTGAAGAGCTATAATTACTATGTAGAACTTGACTGCAAGAATTTTCAACATCAAGTGCATCGGATTTTTAGAAACTCCTTTGTGGATTTACTTGTTTAAATTACATACATACATATCTAGTACAGGTTCATCTCTGCAAAGGAACGGAGATAGGCAATGGTGCACACCACTGGCAGCAGTAAGTATGAGAACAGCCTGATATAGATAACTGATAAATAATCCCAAATGTGGTACATTGTTGAAAGTGAGATGCAGCGGGTAATGCGATGGTTAAAAAAAAAAAGAACGAAAGCATCATAACAAAAGGTCGTAAAAGTTGTATGCAACTTGTATAGTGTAGCTCGAAGGGTAAATGTTTGAAGTACCCAGCGTTCAAGGTCAATAGCGAATCAAAAGCACGTTATTTAATCGTCGAAATCAGGGCAAGGAAGATTATGGCTTTTAAGCAATTGCCTCAACGTCAGTGCCCTAGTCCTCCACATCTCCTTCTCAAGCCTCAATTTCTCCACATTGGCCTCCAACCGCTCCGTGTAGATCATTTTTCTCTTCCTACTCCGTCTCGCAGCCTTTGTGTTCCTCCTCTTCTTCCACTCTAACCGTTCCCTCTCCGACGCGTTTGGGGGAAGGGGCTCATCGTCCGAGTCATCGTCGAAGTCGTCCGGAAGCGGGAGGTGACGTGAGGCAGGTGATCGACGAGTACGAGGTGCCTGTGGTAGAGGATGGTCTGGACTGCGTGGGGACTTGGGAGAACCGTTTCTCGTATTGGTGGTACCACGGCCAGCAGAAGAGGCAGAGGGAAGACCAGAAAGATCCATGTAAGGATGATGGGATGTTGGTAGAGATTCAGAGCCTATGTATGAGTTCTGAGAATCCTGTTGTGGTTCAGGAGCGTATGAACTGTGACTGGGACCAGAAAAAGGCATCTGAGCAGATTGGTTCTGCAGATACGCTGCAGTTAGTGGATCGTATGAGCTAGACGCGACAGGTACGTCTTGCATTTCTGCTGGATTGTAGTGGTGAGGGTATGAATACATGCGGCTATCCATGAACTGTTTTGGCTTTGAGTCCGAAAAAAAAACACTGAAAGACAGCTCAAGGGACGCGGAAGAAAGGGCAAAACGCGCTGAGTGGGGGAACCGAGTAGGTATGAGTGAGAGTGAGTCGCATTGAAGAGGTTGTCCTTTATACCCCGAGAAAAAGCACTGGTGTCGGAAAGAGGAAGGAAGCTATATTCACTGCCACGACGACATTCAGAATTGCCATCCAAAAAGAGGCAGTGTCATGAAGGGCGTGAGAATCTGACGTACGTGGATCGGTATGTTGAAAGGTCGAGCTATGTCGGTCGCAACGCGCACAGTGCTCTAGAGTAGTTTGCAGTTCCAGTAGTACGTAGAACATGGATTTACTCGTTGTTCCTGCGGTAAGAATCGAAGCTTCTTAATCAATGGGGTCGGGTTTTACGACGAGGCGACACTAATAATACGTACACTTCGAGAGGCTATAACGAGGAGGTCGAGCATGAATATGAAGGAGATGGTCCCGCAAAGATTCAAGATACTGAGCTTGCGGGACGATTGGTTTGTGCGGCTTGAGTAGAGGATGACCCTAACGTGAACTCGACTTCTCATAGTGATGTGCATAAGTTCTAGGTAGTAGTTAACCCAACACGTACATGGCCTGATGGTGAAGCTGGCGAGGCGCTGATTTGTGGTAGGTAGGAGTTTTCTGGAATATCACCGAGCAGGCATGCGCGCTTTCCGCCTCGTTGGCAGTGCTCGATCAAAGTTGAGAACGCGACGTCGCGACACGAAGACAATGAACCAAATAGGGCATTAAGCGCACAAGAACACCGCCCCCCAAAAAGGGAAGGGCTCTCGCAGGCTCTTGCCGCTCCGAAAAAACGGCCACCACCTAATCAATACTATGTACTGCCTTTCATTTCAGTTATGAATTTTCTGTAAGACATGGAAACATACAATAAGTGGAACATAGGCATTATCATGCGAGTTGAGGTTCGGACTCAGGATTTGTACGACCTGCGGGAGGAGGAAATGACAGGTCAGAGGTATACACAATCCATACTGTGAAGGGTATGTCTTCAACTTGTCTTCCTTCCTTCACTTCACCAACCAATGCATTTCAATCCACCATCTCAACCTGTGCGCTTTTGAATGAGGCGGAGCACGTTGATAAATGAATTTACATTTAGACTTCCAGGTGTTCCTGGTGTTTAAAGTAGGAGAAGCATAAACTGTGTAAGTTTTGTTCCGACAAGGTGCATTCCGTGGAGAACGTAAAGACGGTGAAGTTATTATTATTTCGTTCCTCCGATATCGTATAGTCGCGGCTGGTGAACGCGCGTGTATTCAGGCCCAAGGCACGACATCAACAATGTGGGGAAAATCACTTACATGGATATATTCAATAGTGATTGTCAAACAAGAAAATGTCGGACTTCGGAAAGCTCCTACATCTTCCTGCGGTACGAGCCAAGCAGCAAAACTTTTAAGTTTCAGACAGATCAAGGGTTGTGAAACTCTGACAGAAAGACATTAGACACCTACCTCAGTGCGCAAATATACGACCTCAAACCTACTGCCAGTGGCATGAAGGGTATAGGATTTGGAGCATTCCTTCCTGGCGCTGTGCTCGACTATACGCCCTACCGGTCTCAAAAGAATGGCTAACCAAAAGCCGGACTTGCTCATCTGTTCCAAGTGCATGTTTAGTTGCCAACCTTCAATTTTGCGGTGTCAATGCGCGAATTTCCTTTCTACAGTATCCATAGGTAATAGCTCACTAGAGCTTGGATTCTGAACCTGTCGAAAATTGAGTTCCGGGTGAGCTACTTGTCTCCCAAGATATTGTAGAAAGTTAATCATCGTCTGTGCTGCAAGAATCTCAGACATGATTGCTACGTAGTAATCATGTTTTGCGAACGGTGGAAGTGGCAGGGCCCACCAGATGGAATTGAGTCTACTGTAGAACGTTCAGTCAGCAAGGAATCGCCGAGTAATGAAGGAAACCATGTCCGGTGTGCATACCTCATATATTTTCATACTTGCGGCAATGACTATAGACTTATTATTGCTGCAATCTTTTCCCTTCTTTTCCGCGAATGAATCTTTTTCCTGTGTTTATCCCCGAACGAAGGATCATGTTGCGATTTGTTGATCGTGAATCCTCATGCGGCGCATTCTATTGCTTGGCTTGGCTGTGTAACGCGCCCATCGCATGTGTTTATATAAAGCAACCATCCTCCACCGGGCCAGCGGATTAGACATCGCATCAATATTCAAGCTTGCCAGGAGATCCAAGTTGACCGTACTCGTTAGCCCTAACGATAACCAGTGAGGATAGCCGGTCGTATGCAGCGCTTTTAAAGAGCACTCGTCATCGAACGCCATGGTAGATCTAGCGCAAACGTATGGAAACTGAAGCGGAATCGGAGACGAGGTAAGAATCGAGAAAATAATTTGAGTCAGAGCTTGTTGCTCATGTCCGCGCAGTGTTCCAAAATTTTCAGGAGAGGGATCTCTGCATAACGGTAAACGTATGGTGAACGTGACTAGTTCCAAGTATGCCGTAAGATCTATACAAGCGCTCGTACATAATAGACGCCCTTCTGTTGGCCTGACTACAGTTGAGGACACGGTAAATTGTATTGCGGACGAAGCTGAGTTTTTTAGACCCAATGAATGACTAAATCAGATGCAGAATGTCGAAATACGTCCAAAAACACATCTCAGAAGTTTTTCTCACGAGCCGTTAGGAACGGCCAATTTTTTG